>JAAGAY010000203.1:0-23074 GCA_011801015.1 Ardeotis arabs | reverse complement strand
ATCTTTCTTGTAGGCCCCCTTGAGGTACTGGAAGACCGCTATCAGGTCTCCCCGGAGCCTCCTCTTCTCCAGGCTGAACAGCCCCAACTCTCTCAGCCTTTCTTCATAGGAGAGGTGCTCCAGCCCTCTTATCATCTTTGTGGCCCTCCTCTGGACCTTCTCCAGCTGGTCCATGTCCTTCTTATGTTGGGGGCTCCAGAACTGGACACAGTACTCCAGGTAATGTTGCCGACAAAGATGTTGAACAGGGCCGGGCCCAACACGGAGCCCTGAGGGACGCCACTCATGACCGGTCTCCACTTGGACATCGAGCCGTTGACCACCACTCTCTGTGTGCGGTCATCCAGCCAACTCCTTATCTACCGAGTGGTCCGTCCATCAAACCCATGCCTCTCTAGTTTAGAGAGAAGGATGTCGTGCGGGACAGTGTCAAAAATTATTATTTGACTGAACTGTTTAATAACTAAAATTTTAACTCTTTCAATATGAATTCCACGCTGCTTTCTCTACCTCAAATGATGGGTTTTACTTTACTGTATGGAGTCTAGAGCTATGTGGACTGAATGGAGATCCCAAGCAGATGGCAGGCTATTTTTTCCTAATAATGACTCAGTCCTTGGCTGTGTTTGTACATTTAGATGTGACAATGCAGAAGAAGAGGAGAATCAAAAGACCTGAGAAGACTGAAAGGGCACACTCTACTGCAGTGGGATTTTGGAGGCACAAAGTGAGAATTAAAAGCTTACACAGTCACGCCCTCAGTTGACCTCCTTAAGTAAACCAAAACAAGGCACACTTGTGTACCAATTTTTGCTTTTAAATGCTTTTCCCTTAATTGTCTTGTTTCTATTGCTAAAACTAACTCTTTTTATGAAGGGTCTATTAGGTCATTGCCCATAAGACCATGGGAATCAAAACCCAGTTGCCTTGTTGGCGACTATGGTGGATATTCTTCTGTGAGCCAACATTTGAGACTGGACAAGGACTAGGGAGAGCATCCTAAGATGTATGAAAGCACAAGACGTGAGAGCTCAGAGAAACAAAAGGAAGAGACAAAGATGACAAGGATGCAGTTAATCCTACCAATGACACACAAGTCATTCTGAAAATCAAATCCCAAGTTTTGTTTCCAGACTCAGCATCTATTCTATGTGGGCAATCAAATTCCTTTGTTAGCTTCTTAGCTCTCTAGCACTCACCAAATGGGATTTCTAAGCACAATGCATTACAATCTCTTCCGTCATTACTTATAATCTCTCAGAGTAAGCAAAGGCATTTGGTTTTCATATTCACAGACAATGGCAATTTTGCCTTATCCTTTAAATCTTGGGTTAAAAAACACAGGACTGCAAGTCAAAATCTCAAATACTAGCTGCATTTGTGTCTGCAGAGTATCATTCCCCCACATGAGAGATGTTGTAAACAGAACTTTGATGAACAGAGGTGTATGATAAATAAATATGATATGTAAAGCTGTCAGAGACATAACAGAAATGAAAGTTTTGATTAGTGGGACATTTGATAACCAAGGCAGTACAACAAATTAAAGTCATTGGAATCTTCTTTGTTCTTCTGGATATGCTTATTTATATAGTAAAATCCAATATTTGATATGTTTCTTATCAGCTGGTTGGCAATGAATTTTAAATTTAAAGTTATCACCAAGCATTTGTTATTTGTCAAGCTGGAAAAAAGGAAATTGTTGAAAAAGTGACTGCTAGGAGATGACACCAACCTTGTATTCACATTCAGATGCAGCCTCAAGTTAAAGCAATTGTTTCAAAATGAGTGATGCAGAAAAGTTTTTGTATTGAACATTTGGATGGAGAATAACACTATCTATATACACAGGAATAAAAATGCAAAGTTTTACCCTGGGCTTTTAATATGCATGACAATAAAGAAACATTTGAATGTTCACTGTATTCCCTTTCAATCTGTTCAATATCCAGAGAGGGGAGTATATGCTATAGCATTGCCTTCTCCACATTTGGTTTGCTACAGTTTTCAAGTAAATCCCTACAGCTGACTACAATCTGTTCTATCAGATGCCTTTGCAAGGTCAACATAGTGTTGCACTATATTTATTGCTAGCTGGTGAAAATTGAGTATCATTTAAAACTTTCATCACGACTGCAATTTGGCAGGAGATTCTGTTAAAGTTCATGTCTGTGAGGATTCAAACATTGGAGTCTTACAGAAAATTCTATAGCCATTTGACTTGAAAAACTTCATTTTTATTATTTTATTTGATGCTCAGTGTTCATTTCATTTAAATTGATGCAATTATTGAAAAATTATTTTGAGATTATTAGGTAAGACTTGTGAGAAGGAGAAAGATGGGAAAATAGGGAATGAGCATTATAAAATAGAAATTGAAATAGGTACAGCCTTACCCATTGCGGAGGAACATATTTCGAGAGACATGTCATTGACCATGGGCTATTATGTTTTCATTGTTAGTTCATTATTCAAGTCTCACATTCACAGGATCACCAGGTTTTTTTTTTCTGGGGGTAGCACTATCTATGGCTGAACTCAGAGCTTCACTAGTGCAAGGCAATGACATTACAATCGTTCCACTAAAAGTCATCATCTGCAAAGCAAATTCAATTAGCTCAAAGCTTTAAAAGGTAGGTTTGACTATTTACAGATCATAACTCATGATCCTTCAATATCAAACTAAAAGATAAATTAAAGATGGCTACTGTCCCCAAAAAACAAGAAATATCTCAAATATTTTTAAAATGTACAAGCCTGAGCAAATTTATCAAATTACCCTATCAATGTTTTTACCATCATTTTATTCTTAACTGAATCAAAGATGTTGATATGTTTAAAAAAAAAAAAAATCCAGATGTCACAGAAACGCAGAAAGATTAATGTTAGAAGAGACCTTTTTATCAAAGCAAGACTGCCTTGAAATCTTAGGTTGCTCAGGGCCTTGGCCAGATTAGTTTTGAAAATCTCCAAGGATGAAGATTACGCAATCTCTCTGGGCATCTCATCCAGTGCTGGGCCATTCTTACAGCTAAAATATTTTTTGTAAACTCATGATCAGTTTAGATATCATTGGAATTAAGCTGGTGTAATCTTGTTCCTCCATCTGAAAGGCATCTTTCTATTATCATCAATCCCTGCAAAGATGTACAGGCTAACTCAAAGCAGGATTTACGTCAAAAGGTATTTATGGGGTTTAGATCTATATATTAAACAGTTGAGTCTTCTATGAAGATGTGAAATCTGGTGTTCTGCATTTACAGACTCAAGTCTTTGCTCTTTAAATCAAATAAATGGACACTGTTCACTAAAAAACAAAAACCAACCCAACAGCAAACTGAACTCTCTATGTGCAGTGTTGCCACTGTGGTTACAAGAGGCAACTAAAGTGACACTTCATCATTACGTGCTGTGTCAATATTTCCCAGGTTATTTTCTCTGCAAAAAGCCTTAGTTGTTCCCATTCTCCACTACTTTGGATCTAAATTAATGTACTTTAATGTTATGGACAAATGTCTCCCTAAATCTTCCTGAATATTATGGTACTTACCTGCTCATTCCCCACCCATCTCTACTCCAACTAATCTTTGTTTTATATTTTAGGAATTGCTAGATTTCAGATTTCCGAAACATCTGTCCTAAATGTAAATATTCTAATAGACTGAAACATACTTTCAGATCAAAACTATCTCCAAACTACTCAACACTTTTCAAGAAGTAACTGAACAAGACAAACAAGAAGATTAACCAGGAGATCCCTTTTAGGTAAAATTAACTCCTTTTCAAAAAGCCTAGAGAAGTCCCATGGCATGCCAATGTGCTCAGAACTACATAACAAAAACCAAAGGAATTTGGACACTCCCACATATTTTACTTGAATTTTGAAGTATTTCAAAATATGAGTTCAGAAGGGTAAAGACAGTTTCCTCCTATGTCTATGTAAGAACTGTGGAACAGATTAGAGTGATAATTAGATTTGTTTCTTTCTTTGTTTCTTTGTATCAGTTCTTAGGTAGCTCAAATACATTGTGCCATCACTTAAATGTCTTTTTGCAAATCAAAGTCACAGTAGTTCTCACAAGCTCGGTTGCATTCTGGAGATGCGGCTATATGCCAAATATCCATATTTCTATTATCATCTTCAAGCCTGTATCATTCATCATTCTTAAATTGATATAATTTTCTAATCAGAGTAGAGAATGGGGCATTATACTAGGCTTTATAAGACATTAATTCTGTTCCCAATTCTGCAGTGGACCTGTGGGGCAAATTGTTTCAATTCACTATGAATTAGTTCCCTTAGCTGTATTGGAAGGTAATGATGTGTTCTGATGAGCTTTAGATGTAGTGTTTTAAACTATTCATCTTTCTTCTGCATGCCAGACCAAGACGCAAAGTAGAACACCTTTTCCCAGAGAGATCTAATTGAAGAGGCAGAGATACAGCCTGCTGTCCTAAACTTTAAAAGGAGAGCCATACAATTTTCTTAAAATATAGTCCTACATCCCCTATGTGAATTGCCCATTTGCAACAGATTCAGATTCCTGGTTCTCTCATATTAGTTCATTTGCTGACATAAGCTATCCCCCCTCTATGTGCTCTTGGCAAGAACTGACTAAAAAAAGTGCTGTTCCATTGAAAAGGACCATCATTTCACACCACTTGACATGAAAATGGCCTGTTAAACTGCAAATCCTCCCCCTGAGACCGCTCAGCTCACCCAGCAAGGCAACACTGCGAAAGGCAATGCAGCATACTGAGCACGCACAACATACAAATTAACTGACCACCAGGTAAGTCCAGAGCCCAACAATCTGCAGCTTTATCATCGTGGTTCTGCACTGAGCTCAGTAGCCTGTGAGTCACACCACACTGGGGCTATTGAACGCCTCTGGAGACCCACGCTGGTACCTCTGCACAGCATTGCCCTACACAAGTACCAGTGTGTCCAGATCTGCTTCAGAGCCCCTTGATTTATAATCCACCATGTGGTATTAAAACAGCCCATGTCAGCTGTTTGAAAATGTCTTTCTCCTGTATTATAGCATGATCTAAATTATCAATATGAAGGCACAGAGCCATCAGTGAAGAGTCCTGTGTGTCTCCACTTCGCGTGACAGTCCTGATATAAGTCCTGCTGAAGCCACTAGAAGGACTCCTGTGAAAGATCTGAGCTTTGGTGAACAAAATGTACTTTTAATTTCTCCATTTATATCTTCTAAGCAATTCCTTAGCCTTCTTAAGCATTCATCACCTAATCCATATTTAGAAGGCTTTATGCAGTAATCCATCATGTGAAACCTTGTTGAAGGCTTTCCTGAAAATCCATCTATAAAATGCCTACCAGGTTTCCCTGTATGTAAGCCAATCATTATTCCATTTAAAAATGTAATCAGAATTTTTTGTCATAATTTCTTCTTTTCAAACCCACACTGACTCATTCTTATTACATTTTCATTCTCCAAATACAGCTTTAAACTCTCCATGAACATTATCACAAAAAGTCTTAATACTGTTGTTGGACTTAATGAACTTAATTTTCATCATCTTTCCCAGACTCTTGCCCCTATGTGACATAAATACACTCTATGTTTTCTAATTGCTTTATGTTGCTTTTTCAGTGTTGAAGGACATTCACCAAAAAAAAAAAAGTCATTGCTCAGCCATTTTATATTTAGTCATAGAATCATAGAATCATTTAGATTGGAAAAGACCTTTGAGTTCATCAAATACAACCATAAACCTAACACTGTCAAATCCACTACTAAACCATCTCCCTAAGCACCACATCTACATGTCTTTTAAATACCTCCAGAGGTGGTAACTCAACCACCTCCCTGGGCAGCAAGTTACAGTGCTTGATAACGCTTTCAGTGAATAAATATTTTCTAATATCTAATCTAAACCATCATTGGCGCAACTTGAGGCTGTTTCCTTTCATCCTATCACTTGTTACTTGGGAGAATAGACCAACATCCACCTCACTACAACCTCCTTTCAGGTAGTTGTAGACAGCAATGAAGTCTCCCTTCAGCTTCCTTTTCTCCGGACTAAACAATACCAGTTCCCTCAGCCGCTCCTGGTAAGACTTGTTCTCTAGACCCTTCATCAGCTTCATTGCTCTTCTTTGGACACGCTCCAGCACCTCAATATCTTTCTTGTAGTGAGGGGCCCAAAATGAGCACAGTATCCAAGGCGCAGCCTCACAAGCGCTGAGTACAGAGGGACAATCATTTCCCTACTCCTGCTGGCCACACTATTCCTGATACAAGCCAGGATGCTATTTGCCTTCTTGGCCACCTGGGCACACTGCTGGCTGATATTCAGTTGGCTGTTGACCAACGCCCACAGGTCCTTTTCCACCACACAGCTTTCCAGCCACTCTTCCCCAAGCGTGTAGCATTGCATGGGGTCGTTGTGACTCAGGTGCAAGACCTGGAACTTAGCCTTGTTGAATCTCATACAACTGACCTTGGTCCATCAATCCAGTCTGTCCAAATGCCTCTATAGATCCTTCCCACCCTCAAGGAGTCTTGATCTGCTCTGTTGATCCAGATAAACACATCTGCCCAACTTGGTGTTGTCTGCAAACTTACTGAGGGTGCACTCAATCCCTTTGTCCAGATAATTGACAAAGATATTGAACAGAACTAGCCCCAGTACTGAGCTCTGGGGAATACCACTTGTGACCAGTGCCAACTGGATTTAACTCCATTGACCGTAACTCTTTGGGCCTAGACAGTTAGCCAGTTTTTTACCCAGCGAAGGGTATACCCATCCAAGCCATTTCCAGCAAAATGCTGTTGGAAACAGTGTCACAGGCTTTACTAAAGTCTAGGTACACAACATCTACAACCTTTCCCTCATCCACTAAGTGGGTCATCTTGTCATAGAAGGAGATCAGGTTAGCCAGGCAGGATCTGCTCTTCATAAACACATACTGACTGGGCTTGATCGCCTGGTTGTCCTGTACATGCCATATGATGGTACTCAAGATGATCTGCTCCATAACCTTCCCGGCACCAAGGTCAGGCTGACAGGCCTGTAGTTCCCCAGATCCTCCTTCTGGCCCTTCTTATATATGGACATATATATATAATGGCCTGTCAACTGAGACCTCCTTGGTTAGCCAGGACTGCTGATAAATTATGGAAAGTGGCTTGGTGAGCACTTCCACCTGTTCCCTCAGTACCCATGGGTGGATCCCATCCATCCCCATAGACTTGTGTGTGTTTAAGTTGTGTAGCAGGTTGCTAACCATTTCTCCTTGGGTTATGGGGGCTTCATTCTGCTCCCCTCTCCATCCCTATCTGCTAGCTTAGGGGGCTAGGTACCCCAAGAACAACTAGTCTTACTATTAAAGACTGAGGCAAAGAAGGCATTAAGTACCTCAGCCATTTCCTCAGCTTTTGTCACTATATTTCCCTTCACATCCAATAAAGGATGAAGATTGTCCTTAGCTCTCCTTTTGTAGCTATTTATAGAAACATTTTTTGTTGTATTTTATGGCAGTAGCCAGATGGCTACTAGTTGGGCTTTGGCCCTTCTAATTTTCTCCCTGCATAACCTCACAATGTCCTTGTAGTCCTCCTGAGTTGCCTGTCCCTTCATCCAAAGGTCATAAACTCTCTTTTTTTTTTCCTGTGTTCCAGCCTGGTCAGCCAGGCTGGTCTTCTTCCTTACTGGCTTGTCTTTCAGCACATGGGGATGGCTTGCTCTTGCACCTTTAAGGCTTCCTTCCTTAATAATGTCCAGCCCTTCCTGGACTCCTTTGCCCTTCAGGACTTCCTCCCAAGGGGACTCTGTCAGCTAGGCTCCTAAACAGGCCGAAGTCTGTGTCCTGGTTTAACCCCAATTAGCAATTGTGTACCAGAGGATGGGAGAGAGAATTGGTAAGAAAAGAAAACTTGTGGATTGAGATAAAGACACTTTACTAGGATAACAAAGGAAAATATATATATAAAAATAATGATAATAGTAATAGGAATAACAATAGGAATAATAATAATAATAAAACCAAAACGAACGATGCACAATTTCGCACTACCCTATGACCTGATGACCGATCCTAATACAGCCCATCCCATGCAGCAATCACAGAACAGGAATAATCCCAAGAAACGATCCTGGGATTATTCTGAACAGGGAGAGAAAAGCGAGTCAGCTTACCAGCCCACCTCCACTTAAATACTGAGTGTGATGTCTATGGCATGGAATACTGTCTTTGGCCAGTTGGATCAACTGTACTGGTTATACTCCTCTCAGCTTCCTGCACCTGCACATTAGTGAAACCTGGGAAGATTTTCTTTAGAACAACTCATAACATCAGTGTATTATTAACATTCTTCACATACCACATCCCATACTGAATCCAAAACACAGCAGCTACTGGGAAGAAAATTAGCTCCATCTCAGCCAAAATCAGGACAGTCTGCCCTCCAGAAGTCCAAGGTAGTAGTTCTGTTAACCCCCATCCTTAATTCTCCGAAAATAGAAAAATCAATCATTTAATGATGAGTTGGATGCATGAGTTAGAACCTTATTATTTAAAAGAAAATAATACTAAAGGAGGAAGAAAGAAATACATATTTTAAGCACACTGTATTTGGCTTACTAGTGTAGATATGTTAATCACTAGCTAACTACTAATAGAAGATAAACAATAAATAAGCAAATCATATATTTTTAAGCAAAAAGCTGGGCTGTTTTTGTGCCACCATAGATATGTGCCATACTCTCCTATTTTGCTATATTTATCATTATAGTTGTTATTCCAATGTCCAGGCTACAAAAGGATCAACATAATACAAAGTTCACATTGCTAGCAGTAAGTAAAATTCCCAAGATGGCAAGATAGTGTTGCTAACAAATAAGGAATGATTTAGAGGAATATAAATTTTGGAAAAGTCTGCAGTGTGAAATGTATGTAGAAAATAATATGGTCTGAGAAAGAGCATAACAGAAGGAAACGTTTGAACAAGCACTATGATGCCAGGCTTTTATGTTGACTTTTGGAGATGTCCATGTGTCTCTCTAGCGTGTGTTGACCAATTTCTGTATTGTATCTCACTTCCACAGCATCACCAGCAGCAGCATCCACACAACTACAGATATATCCAGCTACAATCAGGATTTCATACATCATTTTTGTGATTACTGTAACTTCAGCCATCCCTCACTGTCACAGCAGGAACCTGCTTATGAGGAAGTGAAGGCACACATCTACATATCTTTTAGAGCATCCCCTGAATAATGTCATTGAATCCAACCCTGTAGTCAGCTGAGATTCTGCCACTACACCAGCCTCACTATGACAGTGTTTCTGTTTTTCTTTTCCTCCACCACAGTTTCTACAGCCTGTTGTCTGTCTGCTGTTAGTCTGGAAAGAAGCTGGCTCTGAAAGACATCCAACCTCATGGCAAATTGCCATCTGCCGTAGGCCCTGCTGCTTTGTTAAGAGACATGTAGCCACATCTGGTTCTTCCGCTATTGCCAGTGCCATTTCAGAAAAGGGTCAGCAATTTGCCATCCATCTCACAGGCACTGAAACATTGGCATCACTGACATGACCAGCTGCCAGCCTGACACAGCGCTGGGCCTAAGCTCCCTTTGATATCCCCTACTGCCCAGTTGGAAAAACATAACTCTAGAGAGAACAAACACAAGAGAAATATACATCCACAGAAATGCCTGAAGTTTTTACATAGGAGTCAGCAAGCATCACAAAAGCAGCCCTGCTCTTGTGATGGCAGCTAAAAAGAAACGGTGAATCATTTATCTGAAGTATGATAGAAAGTTTGAAAGCATACTAATAGCTGAAAGCTTTGATAGATCATCTATCCTCTGTCATTAACCCTTCTGTCATTTACGTCTTCCACCTTTCCCATGCATGTACTAGAGACAGCAAAGAATCTAACTGAACTGCAACTCACTCTTGCCTTAGAGGAAAATGAAGCTTTTAACTCCATGGTAGTGATGAAGCAGCAACCTAATGACTTGTAATGATGATCAGATTTGGTGACCTCAGCCCAGATACTAGTGGATGTAAGCTCATATCTCCAGGTATTTGTCACTGCACCTATCACATATAAAAAGAAGTAGCAGAAGAAAAATCAGTGGAATGAGCATCCTTCTTAAAATTTCAACACAGAGATCAGGCACAAAACTGCCCACCAACTGGGATACAGGAAGGAGATGCTAAGAGGTTAAATCTCCAGGTGAGGACTGAACAGGGACGAGGGCAAGCTTGGACTACTGCTGCCTGGACTGCTGCACTGCACAGTGGAGACGTCTTCAGTCTCCTGCAAAGTTCAGCCTGTCCTTCCAAAAGCAACTTGCCACCAGCACAATGAAATCCTTAGCAGAAAGAAAAAAAAATAATAAAAATTTTAGAAATACTAACTTTACTGTTAGGAAAAAAATTGCAATTTTTTTTTTGCAAATTTCAGCTGCTATAACCATGGATGATGATCGGCTCCTTCTTCCAACAAATCATTTACGCAGGTGCACGATTGATGTTTAAACATCCATCACCATTTTTCCTCTCTTTTCCTTGTGGTTTTTTGTTTTTGTTGCTAAGTCTTGTGATTATTTGTGCACATGCTTAGTGTTAATAAGTGGGTAAACAGTCTCACTGAATACAAGTGGTCTCATTGAGTTCAATTTGCCAGTGTTAGTTAGGGTCACAAGTGTAATTCACAGTAAGGCAGGAGCTTACAATCCATTGTTATAAAATAAAATAAGTTATACTAGGAAAGCAAGAGGTGTATTGAGATGGGAATACAGCCATGTGCTCTTGCGTGTGTGCATATATGTACATATATTAAAATAGAGATGCAGATCAGTACAACAATTAAGAAGGAGGAAGAAAAAGAGCTAGTTAGGTAGTTTTCAGTCAATTATATCAAAATGAATTGTGAGAATAAACTCATTAATAATGTAAATATCAAAATATTAGATTATTCTAGAGAACTGGCTTAAAGAAGGCAGGTAATTTTATTGTCAGCCTTAGTGGTTGAATTATTGTTGCAGAATGCAGAAAGATTCCTTTTAATTAAAGGCAACTATTTATTCTGTAGTTGATAAATTATTTGCCGGCTTTGCCTAATACTGAAATTTTGGCTTTATGCATTCAAAATTATTTAAATTATTAACACACACACACACATAAAGGAAGAAAAAACTAGAATGCAGAATGTGTTCCACCTCACATGATTCTGTTTTTCCCATGGGCCTGAAGTAGGGAAAGTGATTTTCAATGCTTTTCTTTTTTTCCGCCCACTGCTTTTATTTGATTTAATGAGGTAGCCCCCCTGCAACTTTATATTTATGAATTCATAATGTGAGCTAGCAATTTCTTATGCAAAGTCAAGTAATTTGGTTGCAGACTCTTTCTCCCCCCTCCTGCCCCCAAAGATACTGTTATCTGTCACATTTTATAACAGCACCATCTTTCTTCCATTAAAGAAATTACTTCAATAATATTCCAGCTTTCCTAAGGCACATCACAGGTAAAAACCTGAGTCATCACTCATTAAGTAGTTTTAAATTTGGCTACTGAACAACCGATACGTAAGTTTAACTTCTGAAGCACTATCCTTTTCCTTCTGAGATTGTTTAATTCTAGCTTTAATTCCAATTTCTGTCAGAACAGGATTTACAGTGTACAGCAACTCTCTTCATATCTGAGACATATGTTCCAAAGCACATATGCTTGGCTTCCTCTTAATGCATGATGCCAATATGTGCTGCTCAAAAGCTTCCTAAAATCAGCTAAAGCTGTCACAAAACCTCACTTCAGGAGGTCCTTTGTTTTATTTCACCTGTTTTCCCAAAAGGTTAGAGCGATAAGAAATCCTTCACTAAAAAAAAAAACCAGTTGCTTGCATATCTTTATTCAAATTCAATCAGCTAATAAATGCACCTCTTAGTGCCTACAGACCTAAAATACTCACAGATATTTGCACCAGTTAAGATTTTTCATGTTTATGTTTTCCACATCATTCATTATCACCTTTTATTTGTGTTAATCTCTTATGGTCATTGAGTCAAAGAGTAGAAAAAAGGTGCTGTGATTCAGGTGACATTTGCAGACAGGCAAAACAAGCAGCTCATGAAAAAAACTCTTGAAGACACTATCTACAATTAACCTGTGTGGCTTTCTGTTATATTCCATGAATCTTGATATGTGCTGAAATCAAAAGCGGTCCATTAACAGGAGAAAGGGGGAGTCAACTCATTTGTATGTATTCATTTGTCCAATTGCACTTAGAAATATATCCCTGAAGACTACAGATAAGCTAAGAATCCTTTAAATCTGAAAATTCTACAGGAACACAGCAATCACCATACTGGATCATACCTGAGGTGCTCTGTATCTCCTCGGGGTTAGCAGCAAGTGTTCAGAGGAATATTGTAGTACATGCCTCAGTTTTCAGTCTTCCTAGCTACACTGTATTCAGATTTGTTCTTTCCACCTTGGCAAAAGATGCAACAGAAAAATAAGTAAATCCTTTAAAAGTGGACACAGAGAGACACTTCCAACACTAAGGCCCAAAGGAAAGGTTAGGTCTTATTGGTTTAGAAAAAATCAAAATGTTATCCATGCCAAAAGAAAAAAAATAAACAGTATTTAAAAAAAAGGAGATTCTCAGCCAAACAGAAAGGTGACATAACTGAATTAATCAAAGACCACAATCAAAGACTACAGGGTTTTTTTTTGCATATGTTGAAATTTACCCCATGCAGAAAGTCAGCAGAATGTGTAGGCTCTCCTTTAACTGTCATTCCCTACCCTGAGACCTTTTCTGGGACTTTAGCAGCTCAGACACTCTATGCCTGTCTTTAGGACAGAGGTATATTTCATCCACAATATGCAGTAACCTTACAGGAATAACAGTCCATTGTATCATCCAGTCTAACAGCTTAGCAGGTTTATTTTTCTTAACACTCAAATGTATGTGTAAACAAGAAGAAGAAGGTTATCCAGAGTTCCACTTGCATTAGTAAAGGAATTAGAAACAGGCTGAAGCAGATCTGTGATCTGATGTGTATCAAGGTTTCCCCAGTGTTGGTACTCAAGCATTCTCAAGCTTCCCTATGTTCTGCCTAAGCACGTATTCCTGTAGCTCAGTGAATCTCAACCTCTACACCCTACACCTTCGATCGACTCTCATCTCTTCTGCAACTCCAGTCAGGAACATTTCCAGATGACAAGAGATGGGCAGTCATCCATATGTGCTAGTCTCCATGCTATTTACTGTTATTTCAACTTCCTTCCCTAGCCCCGTCATTCACCACCAGTAATCCTAGCCCTGGTGTTAACTTAGACTGTGCATTCCTTAGGGCAGAGGCTGGTGCCTTCTTATCTTAATCAGTGAATAATTTTGTTCCCAATGGGAACTCACAGCTTTCCACTGGAAATAAGAAACTGCTGTTACAAGCTGTTGGTGTAATGGACAGAGATGAGAAAATTCTTCACAGACTCAGAAGTGATGAGTGAGAGTTGGACTGAAATGAAGAACATGATGACAAACTCATCACCAGCTTGGTTACTTATCCATAGGTTTACTGTGAAAGTGAGAGATATTTACAGAGATTAAATGCAATGAAGAAAGAAATAAGGAAAGGAAAACAGAGGACAAGAAATATCTGTTGCATACCACCTGCCCACCTACCATCATTTTGTGAGGTTTTGTTGACAGCCTGGAACAAGTGAGTGGAGACAGAACGAAAGAGGTTATAAGCACAGAGGTGCACAAAGAAGTTAATGTGGGGCTGGAAAGGCTTGGGAGGCTGGGGAGTGTTCCAGGCATTACCCATTTAAAATCTCAGAATTTTAATTTTTTACATCTTTCAGTATGGTTTTTTTGTTTGTTTTTTTACATCTTCTGAAAAGACGCCAAAGCTTCCAGTGTACAGTATTCTTATGCGATGAGATGATGGCCCATCTATTGGAAGCAGAATTTTTAGTGTGGCCAGTTGTAGAAATGCTGTAGGATACCCTAAGGATTTCTGTCTACCTCATTTTCTAGCATGAAGGAGTTACAGTCAACACTGAAGACAGAGAATTAGTAACAACAATAAAGCAGGAATCCTTCTTTCATTGCAAACAAGCCTGTTTATCAGCTCAAGGAGACTGATAAGAGGAAAAAATCATATCAAACTGCTCAATCAACATAGGAATTTATGGATTGGTTAAGTGACTAGTTGTCCCACAGAAAACAAATGAAAAACAAAACCATTGGTGTACTATTTCTAGTACAGTACACTAACGTCATTAGTTACCAATGTCTCAGTGCTACTACAAGGCTCTTACACCTGCCAACTAGGATATAACTTCAACTGGATCATCTGTATTTTAATTATATTCATTAACAGCAAATAAGCTGGAGGAAAAAGACTTCATATATTATTATTGCATACCATAACATACCATAAAGCTCACAGTATCCCATTGCAATGCAGACCCCTACCAGTACTCTGTCACAATCACCTATTTAAATGGTTTAGTAAAAGTCATTCTGATTCATACATTCCTGAAGAAAAATGACTAAGCAGCAGTGATATGAAACTACTTTACTGCACAAGAATATCAGCAATAAATAACACACTGAAAGAACTGGGTACAGAGACCATTTCTGTTTGCCAAAATAATTTCTCCACTGTGTTTACGCTCACAGATTCTTCAGCCCTTCCCGGTTTCCAATTTTACCTAAACAGAAGTTCAAAGTTTCATCTCTTATGATTCTTTATAAGCTTCTTTTCTGTTCTTAATAAGGCAAACCAGATTTTTATTGCTTTAATAAATCAAGCCAATAAACAGAAATGAGGGCATCTTTTTTTTTTTCTGAATATTTAATGGACTGAGAGAAGAAAAGGTATTATCACCTCATTTTACTCCTCACACCCAGTACTCTCGGAAGGCCTCCTGACAGCTTTCTAAGGCAGGGCCAGCAGGAAGATGACCAACTAAAAGGAGGGCATGTGTCCTTAATGAGAGTATAACCTTGAGCAAGTGGTACTCAGAGTGGGGCCACCTCTCCTTTCCTCTAAGTTGTCAACTAGCTACAGTAGATAGTAATTTTTTAATCCTTGTGTAGCTCCTTTTCCATAATTATATTAAAAGAAAAAAAACTCTAATACTCTCTGAGAAGCCACTTTAGTAGTGAGCCTGTGTTTTGACAGCTACTCCTGGAGAGACAATTTCGTACTTAGAGGAAGATAAGGCAAATGTCTTCACCTGCTTAGGCTTGACATGGGCAAAGCACTACATCTGGCACAGACCTCATGGCAGGAGCAGAGTCTTTCCATCTTAGGAGGAGGACAGGGAGAGAAGGAGATTGAAGTGATAAGGCTGAAGTGCAAAGGAAGAGGAAAGATACAAGAACAAAGATAGGAGAAGACTAGAGAAGTTGAAAATCAAAAGGAATATAAGAGTTATTTTTTTCCCACTGTAGGTTTTCAACATCTTTTAAAACTTTTGCTTGTGAACAGCCTCTGCTTGCAGGCACTCTGTTCTGCAAGGGCCCAAGCTACCCTCTGGCTGTTCAGACACTAAGTAGTGCTTCCCAAGGCTGCCTTTAACCTACGTTGGGCTTTATTCTCAAAGAAGCTTTTGAATATAGTGACACTTCACATCTATTGGATGTGAAATGTAATCTTATTTTTCTTACGACATATGCCAGAGATGAGCTCTTGTTGGTCTTTGAAATTGCAGATACTATTAGTATCCAAAATAACAAATCCTTAAGAAATGTTGCAAGGCTTTTGACTTGTTGTAGGAAGTTTCACAATTTCTATATAAATATTTGAAAAAGTATCCCCTTAATTTTTTACCAGGGTACATATGTCTTTCTTCGAGTGAGTGAAGTATCCAAGTACCTTGAGTGCTAAAACCTTTGTTTCAGTATCCCGGATACTACATGAGAAACAACAGGGTCCAACTGTTCTGTATCCAACCACTGAAGGAAAAAGCAGGAGATGTTTTCTTTATTTTTTTTCTTTCTGGTAATGCCTCTCTCAAGACAGGTTCCCAATGGCTGTTGTAAAAGCTGAATTTTTCCCTCTGCGTTCAATACCTGGCACTAAATCAAACCAGTAAGAAAAAAAGAATAAGCCACTTTAAAAAAAAGGGGAATTAAATTTTATGAAGGATCTGCCTCCTCTCTATCTCTGCTGTTTACTGGCATGAAAAAGGGAATAGAGCACTTTTCAGCTGTACATATAGTATTGAGATGTCTGAAAGAATTACTAAAAAAGCATGTGAAGTGAGGGGAAAACAAAGAGGAATGACAGAAGAGGAGAGGGCAGGGAGCATGCGTGAGGAGGGTCCCAGAAACACGTTTACAATCCAAGGCAGCCAGCTCAACTGATACCTCAAACCCCTTGACACCACTCCCTCCCTCCCTTTCAGGCAGTCACCCTGTGGGGCTGGGTGCCCATCTCCTTAGCAAGACTTTAAAATTTTGACAGGCCAGACCCCAAGAAATCCAAAGTACAAAGGAATTGCGTGCCTTCATCTTTGGATGAATGCAATACAAGATATCAATCACTTCCTCTTTAACTGGAAAAATACAGATGCTGTGGGTGAGGCAGATGAAAGTGCTCAGTACAGATTCCACAGACACACGCACACGTGTGTGCACTCCTACACACACATATATAATGCCTCTGACGCTGCCCTTCCTGAATCAGTCTTTTCCTCCTTCTCAGTAACTTTCAGTGGTTTCCTGGTTTGAAGAAGTTTCACTCAATCCTAGAAAAGAGTTCCCAGGAAGTCTCCTGTCCATTACCTCTCAGATTCAGTCTGGGGCTTGACCCCTGCTGCAGTATATTCTGAGCATCCTCACTGTCTGTGCTGAGGTTGCAGGCTCCATCTCCAGCATGGTTTCCAAATCTGAGAGTGTGCAAGTGCTCACAGGGAATATGCATAATGCTCCTTTCTCCTAGAGGATACTGTCTGACCCAAAGCGCAATACAACCATAGTAATTTAAACAGAATAGGCAATATCCAGGACATTTGGACTAACCATGGAGCAAACACAATGTTCTGTTATCCATTCCAAAAGCCTGGTCCAGAACTTTATTGTTCTGCCTGCCAGAAACTGTCTTTTAATTATTCATCTATATTCAGTCAGATATGATTAGTTTTCATGACAACTCTTACAAGTAGCAGTAGTTTAACTAGGTCTTTCCCTTCCTGGCATTTGCCTTTCTTGTACATTTACAGGCAGCAGACATATCCCTCCTCAGTTATTTTCCTGATGTAGTCAAGCCAGCTTCTTCTGGTCTAAGGCTTTGGGTTCATTATGCTCCAATTCAGCAGAAATCATGGCAGGTTTTAAAACAGGCAGACAGCCTTCCTCCCTTTCCAGAATGTGCCACACAACAATCAGATCAGAGAATGATCCAGGTGAAGGTTAAACTCAAATTTGTGTTCTGCAACAGTACAGATTATTCCAGGTATTCATGCTAAAAACCTTCCTGAAACTCTAGTTATAAAAGTGAGTATTTCTTGAAAGTGGGTGGCCAAAGATGAATGCATAATTTTAGATGCCTTTTCTCATCAAAGAATCCATTTGCTATTTCCTAAGTTGAAACTTTCCAAATTTTCAAAAATCAACTTTGCACTATAGTGAAGTCAAGACTGTGTAAAGTTTCTTAAAAAAAATTTTGAAGCCAGTATTATACACACAACACAAAATATTAATTAAAAAAAAAGTAATTTGATGACTTGTTAATCTTCTTGTGAATCAAAGACAAAGCAAAATCTGAATGAAGGACAGAATGCCTACAAATGAGGTAGACATTTTGATTACCAAGCTATTGCTTGTCTGCATAAGTCCCTGAATCACACTAGAAATTCAATCCTAAGACTAAATCATATTTCCAAACAAATTTCCTCAGAACAAAGAGATTTGTGCAAATTCATCCTTCCTCCAGGTCATCTGTACACATATTTCATAACAGACTGGTAGTTGCTAATTCTCAGCTCCAGGGCAACTCACTATTAACCTCTTTTCCTTCTGAAAAACTGGTTATTTCTTTTTACTTCATTGTCTGCCTCTTAACCAGTTTTAATCCATGGTAGGATGTAACCTCTGACCACCAAAGTCTCTTAATAGTCCTGTGAAGACCTTCAGCCAGAGTCTTTTGTTTGCAATTTTACACACGTTATACTCACCCATTCTCCTTCACCCACTACTCCTTTCAACATTTTCAATGCGTTCCAGCATGTTAAAAAAGTTTCGATTTGCTCTTCAAGAATAGCTGATATCTTATGCCATAGTCACTTTGGAGATTAAAAATTTGAATAGCTTCTCAATTTATTTCACAGTATTGCATTATTATTCACCAGGAGGTAATTTTTAGCAACAAGCTTATCTTAATAAACATGTAAAGGCCAGCCTAATTCCACTAGTACCTTCTTTGCAATCTAATGCAGACACATAGAAGTACTTTTAGAAAGTGATGTGCCCATAGCTGCACAATGGGTCTTACAAATATTAACTTTAGTAATATTTTCACTTTCCCAATTCAATTGTGGATATCCACAATTAAAAACAAAACAAAACCAAACAAAAAACAACAAAAAGCACAGAGACTGTAGCATCAGGTAAACATACAAAAATATTTTAACGCACTCTATATTTTTCACTGAAATGTGGCACTGCAAGACAAACTCTCACATCTTTGTTACATCTTTGTTATTCTGCCCTGGTGAGACCCCACCTGGAGTACTGTGTCCAGTTCTGGAGCCCCCAACATAAGAAGGACATAGACCAGCTGGAGAAGGTCCAGAGGAGGGCCACAAAGATGATAAGAGGGCTGGAGCACCTCTCCTATGAGGGCAGGCTGAGAGAGTTGGGGCTGTTCAGCCTGGAGAAGAGGAGGCTCCGGGGAGACCTGATAGCGGTCTTCCAGTACCTCAAGGGGGCCTACAAGAAAGATGGGGAGAGGCTGTTCAGTAGGGCCTGTTGTGATAGGACAAGGGGTAATGGTTTTAAACTAGAAGGGTGTAGATTCAGACTTGATATAAGGAAAAAAAATTTACAATGAGGTTGGTGGAACAGGTTGCCCAGCAAGGTGGTGGATGCCCCATCCCTGGAAACATTCAAGGCCAGGTTGGATGGGGCTCTGAGCAACCTGATCGAGTTGAAGATGTCCTTGCTCCTTGCAGGGAGGTTGGACTAGATGACCTTTGAAGGTCCCTTCCAACCCTAACCTTTCTATGATTCTATGATTCTTCATCTATAGAATCATAGAATTTCATTGTCATATTGTATTTGGTTTTCTTTACCTGGACAGTAAGTAAAAAAAAAAAAGTATCCCTTCTTTG
This sequence comes from Ardeotis arabs, assembly GCA_011801015.1. NCBI lineage: Eukaryota > Metazoa > Chordata > Aves > Otidiformes > Otididae > Ardeotis > Ardeotis arabs. The sequence continues at coordinate 3,735 of JAAGAY010000203.1, read as the reverse complement.
TAGAGACAGAGAGTTAGAAGAGAATTATTGTTTGAGTGGTGGCTCGGGGAATAGGAAGGAGGCAGGAAGAACAGGGAAAATTGCTGCAGGTTCATAGACAAGTCAAAAAGGAGAACAGCTGGGTGAAAGAATGTATGTCATCCAGGGTTTTGTACTGAGCAGGTTCTATAGCTTTCCATGATTGTAGTGTGAGCTTCTAAACTAGAAAAAGTACTTAAAGGAGAAAATGGTGGATATGGAAATATCTGAGATACAGAAGGATGTTTAAGTCTATTCTTTCTGAAATAGAGCTTTTCATAGAACTCTTCTTCCGTATCAAATTGTTCCCTCTTCTTTCTAGCTCAAAGAAGATATTAATCTTCTAACAGTAATCCTTGCACTACAGCTAGGCTGTGAGGATAAGGAAGGATCTTGTCCCTTGCGACACTTACTCCCACAAGAAGCTCATATTACTAATGGGTGTTATTGGTAGTAATTTAATGGCTGCCCTGTGCTTCCTACAAAACCGGTGGATTAGTGCTGCCTTGTTCAATTACTTTGTCCGAGTTTAATTATGCCACTTAGCTCCACCACTTCATGTTTAAAATAGCCATGAATGAAGTGAGAAGAGAGACATTTTCCCTTATCATTCCGGGATGTCCTCTCCTGATCTCCTCTGTAACAGCCTTGACTTATAATAATTCACTCACTTTCCTAATGTCTTCATAGCCTTAAAGTACTTTGTATTTTCCACTTGCTTTGATAATTTGTTCTTCAGATTTTCTCATCATCTCTTAACCTCTATTTTATATCCATCTTGAGCAGATGCTCTCTTCTGCTGGAACCGATGACAGTTTTTGTTTCAGTAATTACTTTTACCCTTTTGCTTAAACTCCCTGAATTAAGCCTAATTTTTTTTTTTTAGCTCATCCATTTGGTGGAAATGTAAATAAAGTCCAAAAGTTCTTCTCAGATTTTTCTGTGGCAATTTCATCTGTTTTCAGTGCTTCTTAAAGAATGTTAAACCTTCCCTCCCCCAACTTCCATAGGCTGACAACCATAGGAATGAACACAACTTTAACCTGCAGAGTTAAAATACAGGGTGCCTTTTTCATGGTAGAATTGCATCACACTTGGCAGCTTTTCTGTCCTCATCTGACATACAGAGCTGCAGCCCACCTACTAGTGTTATGAGGGGTATTCTTTGGTGTATTGAGCTGTTTTATCTCCTGAGATAAGAATCTACAAGTAGTATATAATCACCACTTCAGTAGAATCCAAAGATCTCAAATAAGATTAAAATTTTCAACGTGGTAGACACTTTTAATAAATTGTTATGACACATCCCTTGATACAGAGAATGTTTAGTTGAGTGTGGATGAGACAGCCGCAAGGGAGGGAAGGGGGGAGTTGTCTTTAAAATGAAGCAGAACATGGTTTTTATTTTGGTACTTTTCTCATGTTCGTCACAAAAGCATGGTTGCCCTACATCATAGCCTATGCAACCCCTGCAGCCTCTGGTGCTTGACTACAGTAGCACAGAATAAAGCAACCCAGACAGATTGAGTTGAAGGTGTCCCTGCTCCTTGCAGGTATTGGACTACATGACCTTTAAAGGTCCCTACCAACTCAAACTGTTCTGTGATTCTGTGATTCTATGATTCTATGATCCAGGACTGCTGCAGAATTACAGAAATGAATGCTGAGATCTGTCAAAAATTCCAGAAACTTTCACAGCCATAGGCTGGAGGTCTCTCCAGTGTCCACTCCCTGCAAATACCCAAGTGCTGGGTAAAAGATGGATGGCCTGTAAATAACAGAACAGGAAAAAATCAATGGCAGCAGGGACCTACACTGTTCTGCTGCCAGGTGCAAGGAACCAGCCTACATCAAGTAAACTGGCATATTTTGTTCACAAAGGAGTGCTGGAGCCTGAGGCCAGAGGTAAATAGAGGCCTGAATTAGACACCTGCTTTTGCTCATTGAAATACTTACAGGTGGTGTGTGTGCTGGGGAAGAAGACTTTCCAAACAAATACCTAAGTAAAAAAGAGCACACTGACCAGGGCTCCCGTCAGCTAACCTGCAGGGATGTCATCAGAACCAGAAGGTCACCCAGAAGTCTTAATGATAAGTCATACAAGAAATCTGCAGTGAAACTGAAGCCACTTGTCTCAGGCTGGTTTCAAAATAACCACCCCGTCTATCATGCCCACTGGCCTTTCCACAGGAACTCCGCTCAGATCAGTGTCTCTGTGACAGAGGTTGAAGGAGAAGGCCAAGTGTAAGGTCCTGCACATGGGTCAGGGCGATCCCAAACACAAATAGGGGCTGGGTAGAGAATGAATTGAGAGCAGTGCTGAGGAGAAGGACTTGGGAGTACTGGTTGATGAAAACTCAACGTGGCCTAGCAATGTACACTTGCAGCCCAGACAGCCTACCGTATCCTGGGCTGCATCAAAAAAAGCGTGGCCAACAGGTCGAGGGAGGTGATTCTGCCCCTCTATTCTGCTCTTGTGAGACCCCGCCTGCAATACCGCGTCCAGCTCTGGAGCCCTCAGCACAGCAGAGAGATGGACCTGTTGGAGTGGGTCCAGAGGAGGGCCACAAAAATGATCAGCGGGATGGAAAACCCCTCCTATGAAGAAAGGCTGAGAGAGTTGGAGCTGTTCAGCCTGACAAAGAGGAGGCTCTAGGGAGACCTTATAGATGCCTTTTCATACTTAAAGGGGGCTTATAAGAAAAATGGTGACAAACTTTTTAGCAGGGCGTGTTGTGATAGGACAATGGGTAATCGTTTTAAACTAGAAGGAGGTAGATTTAGATTAGACTTAAGGAAGAAATTCTTCACTGTGAGGGTTGTAGAACACTGAAAGAGGTTGCCCAGAGAGGTGGTGGATGCCCCATCCCTGGAAACGTTCAAGCCCAGGTTGCATGGGGCTCTGAGCAACCTGGTGGAGTTGAAGATGTCCCTGCTCCTTGCAGGGGGGTTGGACTAGATGACCTTTAAAGGTCCCTTCCAATTCAAACTATTCTATGATTTTATGACTTCCAGAGCAAGCGCGACACTGACAGCTGACAGGGGCAGGACTTCCACCAGAAGTCGAGGCAGAGCATCCACCACTTCTGACCTTTTGTAATAGTTGTCCTTCTGCCACTTCACAAGCTTATACTGAAGTTTTACTTTATTAGCTGTAGCTGGAATAAGATTAAGATGTCATTAGCACCCTAAATGAAACAAGGAGAAAGCGTAACATCGGCGAGGGAAAATTCCTACAAGAAGTCACAGATGTGATTCAAAAAGACTTCTCTGAAAAGCATTTTAAGTTTTAATTATTTAGCAGATCTCACTGTGTAGAAGCAAAACTCCCACAGATTTCTGAAACATAAATAGCCGTTTCAGATTATATTTGAAGGGATTTAATACCAATGGAAGAGTGGACACATTTCTACAGAATAAGCTGTATGAAATGTTATTTGTGGAGGAACACCCAAAAGAGATCTAATTTTAAAACTATACAAAAAACATGGAAAAATGCAAAATTTGTCTAAAGAATAAATTCCAATTCATTCCTAAAAATCATAGAATCATAGAATGGTTAGAGTTGGAAGGGACCTTCAAAGGTCATCTAGTCCAAACCCCCTGCAAGGAGCAGGGACATCCCCCACTAGATCAGGTTGCTCAGAGCCTCATCCAGCCTGGCCTTGAATGTTTCAAGGGATGGGGCATCCACCACCTCTCTGGGCAACCTGTTCC
>JAAGAY010000202.1:0-47148 GCA_011801015.1 Ardeotis arabs | reverse complement strand
ACGGCGGGGCCGGGGGAGGATGGCGGCGCCGCTGCGGGCCTTCCGCCTGCGCGGGTGCGGCAGCCCGCAGAAGTTCGGGGTGGCGGCCGGGAGCCTGCGCGGGCTGCTGCGGAAGGGCTGCCGGCTGCTGCAGGTGCGGGCCGGGGGCCGCGGCGCGGGGTCGCCGGGGCCGGCCCGCCCGGCTCTCACCCGCCCCGGGGGCAGCTTCCCTTGGCAGGCAGCCGGCTCTGCCTCTACGAGGACGGGACGGAGCTGACCGAGAGCTACTTCCGCGCCCTGCCGCCGCAGACGGAGCTGGTGCTGCTGGGCCCCGGAGAGACCTGGCGGGGCTGTGAGTGCGGGCGGGGAGGCGCGGGGCGCGGGGAACAACCGGCGGCGGTGGGGCAGGGCCCTCAGCCGGCCTCGCCTCGCCTCGCCCGCGCGAACCGCAGGTGCCGGCGACATCGAGCGGTTCCTGGCCGCCTTCTGCTCCCAGAGGGATGCCGTCGTGGAGGCGGCGCGGAAGCTGCTCTCCGACGAGCGGGCGCCCAAGAGGCAGAAGCTGCTGGCGGATCTCATCCAGAACCTGAACGAAAACATCCTGGCCGAGGAGAAGGAGGAGGACAAGAAGTGGTTTGAAGGTACGGCCGTCACCCGCGCGGAGCTGCTTAGGGGCACCGGGGCTCGCTCTGCTCCAAAGAGTCACTTCTGTCAGCTTTACTGTTCTGAAAGAAAAGTAGTTTAAAAATCCGGGAATCCTTCTGGCTGGTGGGATTTGGTACCTGGTCAGGGGATTAGCTATGACTTACAGTGCCATGCAGTTTTAAGTTTCTTTTAAACACATGCGTATTTACGATCAGAAATGGTAAAAAAAAAAAAGCCATGTTCCCTATTGCTCCACCCAAAATGACTCTAGAATATATTTTTCCCCGTTAACATAGGTTGGCATTTACAATCTCCTAAAAATTTGCTAATAGCATACTGATGATTTGCAGGTATCAGCCAGCTAACCTTGTTAGTTTTCTTTATACTTTCTTTACAAGTTTCCCCTCCCATTCCCAAATCATTGCTGCAGTTCTTCCTGCACAAGTCAGTTTTTGTTTTCAGTCTCCTAGTGTCCTGTATGTGCACGTTAACGAGAAACACTTAACTATCATATCAGCTACTGCTCTCAAAGCAGCTGCTCTGCATGGTCCTTTTAGTGCTAAGAGCAGGGTAGTCTTGAACCAGTTAAATAAAAATGGGAAAGAAAAAGAAATCGTGCATCCTGCATTTGTGAAAAGAAGGGATAAATGCCCAGCTAGGCAGAAGCACAGCACTAAAAGTACTGAGTCACAACACAGTCTACCTCCCTTTAGGTCTAGAGTCTCGTTTTAAGAACAAATCAAGCTACATGCGATACAGCTGTGAAAGCAGAATACGAAGCTACATGAAGGAGGTAAAAGTTTCTGTTGAAGTAACTTATTTTCAAGCTGCTGGTAAAAACAGTTCTGTGACCACAGATATATAAAACACGATGCAACATACTGATTGTAGAAAAGAGCCTCAGGCTGCTATAGGCACCAAGAAATAATTGGGGGTTTTGTGTTTTTCTTTTCTACCCCGCCTAGGTTAGTAGTTTTATTTCAAATGTTCATCCTACCGCAAGAGACACATACAAAAGGATAACGGACCTGATGTCAGATAAACTGAAATCCGTGAAGTATAACGGATGCTACTTTGACAGAAGAGAGGAGGAGGCAGTCCGCCTGTGCACTGCGGAGGGATGGTTCTCCTGCCAGGTAAGTTCAGCCCTTTCTAAAGCAGGGAGCGCGTGGCGTGACGCTAGAGGAAGGGGAAAGTTACTTGGATGCTTGTGGAGCGAAGCATCGTGTTTGGCAGGGTGATGCTGTCATGGCGTGCGTGATCTGTCTGCGGTCAGTCCCAGCAAGCGGAAGGACGGTGCTGGGATGACGCGCGGTACGCCCCTCATTGTAGCCACCTTGTTTTGCAGGGACCTTTTGACAGAGAGGACTGCCCATGTAAGCATTCTATCAACCCCTACGGTAACAGGGAAAGCAGAATCCTCTTCAGTACCTGGAATCTCGATCACATGTACGTATAAAGTATCAATCCACGCTTGCCTGCTCCATGCTCTTGTCCTAGGCAGGAAAGGTATGGCCATTGAGTCTTTACCTCGTCCTTCCCCGCACTGTGCGGTTAGCTCCGCTATGAATAGTGCCTTCTGATAAAAGATGGGTGGATGCTGTCGCTGTTTCTGGTAGCAAACTCCTAGAGGCAGATTATAATGCTGTCTCTCATTAGCTGCTGTGCTTCTGTTCAGATTTTCTTTGTATGCAAACATACCCCTCCTCACCACATTGTCCTCTGCAAAGATTCCTCTCTGGCAAAAACCCCCAGACCCATTTTCAGGCATTGTGCATTTCTGAAGCAGACACAATTTGATAAACTGATTTCCTCAGGGCGGGGAAAAAATAAAATCATAAACCTAGTTATGGTGAAAGAATTCAAATTCCACCTGGCTCTAGAAGGAAGATGGAGACTTGATTGTTATGAAACAACTTCTGATGGCAATATTGTTTTCTCTTTTGTGTACTGAAGAATAGAGAAGAAACGTGCTGTTGTACCAGAACTGGCAGAAGCTGTCAAAACACGAGATGGAAGAGAAGTGAACTGGGAATACTTCTATCAGCTGCTGTTTACCGTGGATAATTTAAAACTTGTACATATTGCCTGCCATAAGAAAACCAATCATAATCTCAGCTGTGACAAAACTAAAATTTACAAAACAAGGAAGCAAAACCACAAGATTTCATAGCGCTATCTCTGGAAGTGACTTATGCTTTTTTCAAAATCATGTCATGTGGTATCATTTTTAAATAGCTCTGGCTTCTTAAACAAAAAACTTCTTGAGGAGTCCCTGGCAAGAGAGACTTGCTAAGTAATTCAGCTGCAATCTCACAACAGATAATTCAGAGAATGCCTAATTCTACTCTCCCGCCTTCTCCCTCACTACAAGCCTTCCTCCGATGACGCTGCCTTACGCACGGTAAGGTACAGCAGTGAGTCAGTGTAAGAACGAGGCCAGGGGCTGACGCTGGGTGTGCCCTACGAGCTCCTTCTTGCCATGACAAGTGTAGGCCCAAAACTCACATTACGCAGAAATGAAACTTAGACAAAACATTTCTTAAATCTACTCTCAGGGGACTTGTAGATTCATATTTCTCTGAACATTAAGCCGAACAAAGAGTACTGTAGGGTAATTATTTTGCTCTGTGCCTGTTCCAGGTAGACAGCACTGTATTTCAGGTCCACCAAAGGGTGACTCAGGGACAGAGCTGCTCTTCTGTACCACAATACCTGCACTCATCCACGACCGCTCCATTTGCTGCTGCTTTCTCCTAGAAGGAAGAGCAGGGCCATGGCACGTCTTTCCTTTTACCACCTTTGTTCTTTGTCATCTTTCCCATTGATTTCCCTCTCCTATCAAACAGTTTCTGCCTCTTTAGCTTGAGTTTGCTCGAAGCGATACAAGCAGCGCTACTGTCTAATCGTGTTTACCTGCTGCTTTAGAGAATACTGCTGAGAAAAACACTTCCAAGCTCAGGTAACAAGATACAAATACATCAATTCATACTTGATTTTTTTTTTCTTGATAGCAGCTGAACTTCCAGGGACCGTCAGTGTAAAGGACATTATTTTTTTTTAATTAAAAAATTACCCCCATCTTTGTGTGTGTGTACGTGGAGGCAGAGGTGGTTAATGGGGTGTAATACAGCATGGTCAAGACAGACTAGGAAGACTGAGCGCAGAGAAATGTGTTTCTGAGTGGAGCACTAATTACTGCTATGTAAGTAACATCGCTCTAGGGAAGAGCTCTGTTTTCCCCATGTCACTGGTCCTCTTTCTTACCTGAGCAAATCCAGCTCATCCACACAGAAATATATTAAGATAGTTTTGCTGTGTGAGCCAGAACTTACTAGGTCTTGGAAGTGTGGGAGTTTTGCTACAGAGAGTAGTGTTTTACTTTAAACACCGCACTCAATCCCCCTCCCAAACTTTTCAACATGAGAATAAATTAAAGACAAGATTTCTAATACCACTGCATTGAATCCCTCCTTCCAGACTGCCTCACTGAACAGATGTCATCGGTAACTAAGATGGAAATGCACACTACGCGGTTTTGACACAGGGGAAGGCATGGCAGCCAAGATTCTGATGACAAACACAGTGTCATCTGCGTGGCACACTTCCTACAAACTGAAAATCACCATTCTGCACGGTGCTGAAACTAAAGTGTTTGTGAAAACATGTTTGCTAGAAAGAGACAGTAGCAAATACGGCATTTAAGGAAAGCTGGGAGAGCTACTTCAAGATGGAGTTGTGCTGAAAACCATGAATATGCTATTAAAAAAATTAGATTTTTCTGTGTTACAGAGTTAGAGTGAGAAGGAGCCAAGAAATATCGTTGACAAAAACAATGCATCAGCTGGTGTGGAAATGTGAATAAATTAACATGTCATGCATATACAATTTGTTTGGCTTTTAAATGTTTAACAGACTAGAGCTATAGAAATTAATATTTATTTAAACCATCTGCTGATAACATTTTCTCTATATTTTTAGAAATGTAGAAGAAACCATTTATAACAATAAAGATCTGGAAGCTTATTGCATAATCACATTTTCAAAGAAGTAGTATAAACATCGGGTGAGTGAACAGTTCCTGAAACCATCTGAGGTTGCAGGCCAGCGTAACAAATTTGATGGACTGACCCTGTATCCTGAGCAATCAATACTCGTTCATCTACCAACAAAGTCCAACACCGAGAGATCCTGTATCACCAGCACTGCATTTGTTCCAAAATTCCTAGCCCTAACCCACAGAAGTCAAATGACAATGCTGCACAAGCTGGGTGACACAGCTGTTACAAAAGGCAACGCGTAGCTGGTCTGGTGGGAGAGGGGAGCAGCCAGCTTCACGTGGTGGTGGTGGTGGTTCAGAGAGCTGCCATGCAATGAAAACACACTTAACTTCCAGAGGTTCACACCGCTGAGCTCACAGTGACATCCACACATTTAGTTTTGCCAGCAGAACTGCATTTTAGAGGTTTAATTACTCTAGTTCAGATGTAAACAATGCAGCACAACAGAGGCAGTGTCCCTCTGTCCTGGGTAGTCAACTGGCTGCCTTACTAACTGATGCCACAAAGGCAGACATGGCAGAATTAAAAGAAAAAGGACCGTGTTCTGACATGGTTTGTTGGTGTTTTTTGAAAAAGAAGCAAAACCAAAATGTTCACCCTAGATATAGGCTCAAATTATTAAGAAATGCAAGAAGCACTTCTGTTTTCCCTGGATTTTTTTCCTCTCTTAAATACTAGTGCTAAAGTGATAAATTACAATTTATTTCCAAATCCCTGAAAATTCAGTGAATCTTTGCCCCTAGTTAACCATGGGAGAATACTTTGCCCCTAGTTAACCATAGGAGAATACTTTGCCCCTAGTTAACCATAGGAGAATACTGTACCCGCCAATTCCAGAAAAACAAATTCTACCAGTTCTCTCTCCGAGAAAAGGCAAACGCAGACACCTTATGTTAGTGACACAGCCAACCATCATTATGCGTTTGCAAAGAAAAAGAAAAAAGGTTTAATTTGTTTACAGTTTGTTGTTAGACAACATCCTCTTCCTCCTCCTCCTCATCTTCTTTTGCAATGAAATGTAGCCTTCTGAATTCTCGCCTGCTCATCGTTGTGCTTGGGAGCACAACTGCTGGGAGATCCTTTAAGAAAAAAGCAAAATCGTTAAGGAAAGTCTGTTGCGGCAAATGGCAGACTCCTACCTCAACAGTTCATGTACTTCCACATCTGATACAAGGCACCACCACACCTCCTCCCTGGAAGCAGGGCATAAACCGATAGCTAAAAGCAGAGGAGCTTTGAGGGGAGCTTGCTTGAACCAGTCACTGTTCATGGTCAAAGTGAGGGCTGGCATCCTTCTCGAGAAGGAATCAGAAAGGGTGAAGTGCTCCACAAACAAATCCTCACCATTCCCGCTAAATACCATCCGTGACTCCTGCTGAATACTAATCATTGCGAAACGCCTGAAAAAAGGCATTACTTGCCCAAAGTTACACAATGTTAAAAGCAGACATGGGATTTGAATTTAAAGTTCTGGCCCTTGATCAGTCCAAAAGCAGAGGTGGCCAGCAAACAGTTTCCCTTCCAAAGAATGACAATAATTACAATAATCACAATATATAACCAATGACCAGTGACATTTTGACAGAATAACGCTGTGCCTCCATAATAGAGCTGTGTATGTCCTCATGAGTAAAAATAGCTATCTTATGGAATTGGACTAAACAATCTAAATAAGAAAGATTTTACACCTGAAATTAACTTAGCTGGGCAATTAATTTCATCTCTGATTGAGACAATCAGAGGGGACAGGGATATGACTCCAGATGTCTACCAATACTGGTCCAGTTTGCCTACAATTTTGAGGCCAGCCTAATTTTGTTTGAAGATGCAAGACTGAAGTGGAACAGAGCTGAGTACATAAAGTGCGAACAGACTGTCATCATCTTACCTTTATAAACTCCACATCTCCAAAGAACCGGTCCACTGGCATTGGCTGGTTGCTATCTTCATCCAGGAAAGCACTACTGTCTAGTTGTATCGGCGTCTTCGGGAGATCTTCATCCTCCAAGCTAGACCCATCTGAAAGTACACTCTCACAGCTGCTCTCCTCTTCACTGCAGACGTGACTGTGCAGATTTTCATCACTGTCCATTTTTGGTGGAGCACTGCTTGCTTTCATTGCATGTGGCTTGAGAGAAACATTATACTCCTTTTCCTGTTTGTCTTCATTACTCTCTGGAATGCTTTCACCTTTTTTCTGTTTAATTACATTGCAGTCACCTGGACCTTCTGAACATTGATCCCCATCCGATGTTTTAGGTGTTTCCCCCAATGCAGCAAGGTTTCCACTTCCACATGTAAGTCCTTCTAGTTCCGATTTTACAGGACTGTATTTTTCACATTTTAGCCTCTTTGAGGGTCGTCTGACAGACACTTTGTGTGAAGAAGACTGTTAGGAAAAAAAGAAAAAGATCCTAAAGCTTATTTGAAATAAATAAAAATAAAATTACCTGATCTCTTTAGTTGTAAGGCTGGAAGTGGAACAAGGCGAGCAGCACCTTCATCCAAAGCTGCATCGCTAAGAGAAATAATTAGTAGAGGAGCAGATAGCTTACACTAAACCACAGTGTACAGAACATCACCAGAGGAAAGCTACTCCTCAAAGCACAAGTTAGCACGGTATGTGGCAAATCACCACTTTCACATTTTCTTCGGGGTGCAGTAGATGGCAGTTAATGCAGCAGAACAAACTGTCCCCCGGCCCGGCAGAGCGTCCCGCCTCCGAACAGCCTGAGCCCGACAGACGGCCCTGGAGCACGCAAGCACCCCCCCGCACTGCATGTCCGCACACGGAAAGGCGAAGAATTTACTTAAATTCTCCAGGTAATTCCCTCACGATGATGCTCAGTGTGTAGTTGTTAATAATTAGCTGCCCTCCCCACGCTGTGACTGCCGGCTCCGCCGCCGGTTTCCCCCGCCCCAGGCCGCCCCGGGCCCCGTCCCTCCTACCCGGCTCAACGTCCCGGGGCCGCCCCGCTCCTGGCAGCGGGCCGCCGGCGCCGCTTCCCCCGCGGGCGGAGCGGAGCCGGTTACCGGGCGCTCGCCCTCCAGGGACCCCTTCACACAGCGCCCGGGAGGCCGCCGCCCTGGAAGCGCCGCGCCGCGGGTCCCCGGCCGCCTCCGGCCCCGCGCTCCGGCCGCCGCGCCGGCCCGCCTCGCCGGGCCGCCCGCCGCCATCTTGGGGAGGGCGCGGGAGCCCGCGCTCGCCATCTTGTGGAGCCTCTCGCCTCAGGGGCAGCAGCGCTTTGCTCTCGCCTGCCTTCCGGGCTACCGGGCAAGCTGGTGGCTCCTCCGCACCGAAACGGCGGGCGAAGGGAGGCCTTGTACCCGCTCGGTGGTGGGGCGAGACCGGGCCGGGGCGGGGAGCCCGCCTCAGGGCCTGCCGCAAGCAGGGCAGCCAGCCCGGGCCCATCGCTCAGAGCCAGAGCTCGCACTTGGCCCGCAGGCAGCATTGCGTTAAAAACAAGCTTTAGCAAAGCGAAAACAGAGGAGCTTGCCTCCATATCTCCCTGATGGGCTGCTGCCTGGGGAGGAAAATCAAACAAATCCTGCCTGATTGCTGTATAGGTTATAAACGTTTCAGATCTTTTGCTTCCCATTGTGTCTTCCTTCTGGAGCGACGCTAGCTCTGGTTATAAAATGTGTGGTCGGGGAGTTATTCAGATATGCCTCTCAGTTCATTTCCACAGCCCTCAGGGAACAAATTATGTCAGTAACTCAAATCCCTCTTTAACTTCAAGGACTCTGACGATAGCAGATGAATTTCTGGGTAGCAAAGCAGCCCGACACCTAGATTTAAGTATGTAATTATTTTCACTTATTTTATTGGGGGAGGCGAGGTAGCACGTTTCCCCGTTTCCAGAAATTGTAGGTACTGCGTGCCCTGATGGTCTGTGCCGGAGGAGGGATGGCAGCGTCCGCCGCAATGGAGCCCAGGGGCTCTATCCATCACATTAAACTGCAGCTCTCTCTTCTGTTAATTCAGAGCTTGGAGGACGCAGTGGGGATTTTTATAATTCTGTCCGGCTGAGGGCACAGGAGCTTGTTTCTTCAGAGCAGCCTTTAATGTTCTTGCTCATTGCAGAGCCACACCACAAGGCTCGGTGGTTTGAGGATATTACCTGTGCTCCTCAATCCAACTTAGTTGATAAAATGCTTGCCTGTTCATCCTGTCCTTAAAAAACATGAGCAACAATTTAAATCGCTGAAATAAGTGGCAAGAATGTACCTATGGGAGTATTCAGATAAGATGTTTTTTCTCAAAAGTGTAAAGTCTCCCGGTTAAACTGCAAAGATTCGGAGACATGCCTGATACATTGTTCTGCACTTTCTCCCAGTGCCCAGGGGTTCTTCTGTGCTTTGTGCTCTGGCCGCGATAATTCATATTCTCCTCCAAAAGCTTCTCGACTTGCTCCACTCTCTCACAGTGTTGTTGCTTGCAGCCACAGAATACAGATGATTGTTTTTATTAGGCAGTGAAAACTTATACAGTCTCGTAAACAGACTGGAACTGGCTGAAGAACAGCATTTCTGCAGTTGGAAAACTTGCTTGTTGCTTTAATTTCTACCACAAACTGAAAACAGTAAGAAAAAATTCAATTTTGAAAATTTTAATAAATATTTGTCCTGGTTTTGGTTGAGATGGAGTTAATGTTCCTCTCAGTAGCCAAAGTGGCTTGGATTTCATGTGTGAAGAATGTTGATAAACACCCTGATGATATGAGTTGTTGCTAAAGAAACCAAGGACAAGGCTTTCCAGGTCTCGCTGATGTGCAGATGCAGGATGCTGGGAGGGACACAGACAGAATAGTTGACCCAAACTGGCCAAAGAGAGTATTCCATGCCGTAAATGTCACGCTCGGTATGTAAGTGGGGGTTGGCCAGGGGCGCATCTCTCTCTCTCGCTCCTTTGCTTGCTGGTCGGTTTAATTTCTGTGATCGCTGCTCAGGATGAGCTGTACAGGTCTTTGGGACCTTGGGTGGTGAGAAATCCTGTATCATTCATTTTGTATATTTTAGTCCTTATATTTCGTTGCTATTGTCATTTTCCTTTGCTATTCTAGTAAACTGTCTTCATCTCAACCCATGAGTTTTCCTTTCTTCCCAATTCTCTCCCTCATCACGCTGGGGAGGGAGAGTGAGCAACTGTGTGGCGACTAGGGCTAAACCACAACAATACTTTCCATAACACTGTATGTTTCTCACTCTTTATGCTGCTTTGTAAAATTAGCGTGTCTTAGAGCGACGAGGGCAGGGGTGGCGGTGACTGTGACACGCGGAGAAAGAGACTCCACAACCCAGAAGGTTGTAAAGTAGGTATACTTTATTTTCGATGCACCGGGCGCACAGGGAATCGCTTCCCAAAAAAAGGTGTGCGCCTGTGTCAGTGGACCTTTCTGTATTTATACACAGGAGTGTTCACATATTCATAAGGATTGTGAAAACGCCTATACATGTTCATAACCTTTCCCCAAAAAGGTGGACCCATTCCTGGAACTCATTTCCCTAGTCCGCACCCTGGACTCCTCCTTATTGCGCCTGCGCCGTGATGTCTGGTGGTCGTGCGTGGGGGTTTTTGGGGATGAAGGCAGCAGGGAAGAGCGAGGAAGAGGAGGTTAAACTTTTTACCTCTGGGCCTTGGTATGCCATTAAGTGCCCACGGCAGCTGTTTGTTGTCCATCCGTGCTCCTGATGTTTCGCCAGTAGCTTGTTTGTTCCATATTTATCCTGCTGTCCTTGTTAGTTTGAGTAATAGCTTCCTTCTTCGTGATTAATTCTGTATATTTACATAGTGTGCGGTAAAATAAGCTACATACTTTATCATCTATTGTCAAAGATTATCCTTAATTATCATGCTACTATTTTTGGTGTTTTCCATCCCTGTCTCAACTGAGCCCTGAGCAGACTTTTGTGCTTCAGTGACCCAGCGCGGACGTGGGCTCACAGCACGTGGGGGTGGAGATACACGAGCACAAGTGCCTGAGACTGCGCAGCGTGGCCTTGGACACTTCCAAGGGACAAAGCACCTCGCGCAGATGAAATCCGGATGGCAGGGCTCCCTTGCAGAGCTTTTGTACCATGGTCACCACGTTCTGCCCTATAACCACGTCACTTTGCGGGAAAGCAGTGGCAATTTTGCAACTGCAGATGTTGTTGCATTTTCTGAAATATGGCTGATCCCTCTCTGAGAAAACAACTGTCACGTAGTGCAGAGAGCACCCCGGGAGAGGCAGGCGAGAATGCAGATCCCCTCCGAGATCAGTCCACGTCTCAGCAGCAGGCAGAGTCTCCTGAGTGATTTGAAATGCTACGCAGGGACTGCTAACAGCCGAGCAGCCCTTAAAGAGAATCAGAGCAGCACAAACTATTTACATTAAATCCACATTTCCACATAAAAGAGGACTTATTTCCAACAATATTAAAAAGTGGTTTTTATTAGAATCTGTTGTCTAAGCAGGCAGGCCAGAAAAAAAAAAAAAAAGAAAGACTTTGTGAGCCTCCCTCATTTTTATGAAAGCTGGCTGGCGGGTATAAAGCAGCAGCTGATGAGCTTATTGAGCAGGAAGGGAGGTTCAGGCTGTGAAAGCGATGTGTAAATTAGCTTCTTGCAGCACTTGTCTGTGTGCCTGTCACTTTCACCAGTGTCCCTGTCTGTTATAATCCTCCCAGTTCATTTGGCTAAACATTAGTGACATGCTAGGGACAGCAGCCAAAAAAAAAATGCTGCCTGTGAACATACTGGCTGTTAACTGTTGAGTGAGAGGTCTATCAAACTAAACAGTCACCTAGCAGGAGCACTGGCTGATCTTTTCCTGCTGTGGGAAAGTTATTTTTAGTTAAGGTGGCTGAATTATTTGTCATTAGCAGCACCTGGGGAGGACACACTGCCTAATAACTGGCTTAGGGAGCCTCGCTCCCTGCCCAGACCACGCTACGGCACCCTCCTGCCCGCCGCCTCCTCGGCAGAGCAAGCGCCAGCAGTACAGGTTAGACTCGCGCTCAAAATTTGAAGACACAACTGTTTAGCTGTTGTTCTCTCCTGTCAAACGATGTTGTCGTGCCAATTCAGGTAATGACAGTGAACTGCCAGTTCTGGGCTCCCAGAGGCACTGCCTCCTGGATGAATTTCTGATGAGCTGATATCCCAGTGAGAACCGAAACGCTGAAGGGGGTCTGCAGCCCCCCGATGCAGCCGTCCCGAACGCTGCCGTCTTGAGAACGTCACGCCACTCAAATTGAGTAAGACCTTCCTTTTCATGACTGAGGAGTATTCACACCAGGAACCAGAGAGCCCTGACACAGAAATAACAGGGAATTTGTGATACATAATGAAACTTTATGCTTGGCGTGCGAGAAGTCTCTTTTTCAGTCGTATTTTGGTTTCTTGCTAGTATCTTATGTGGAAAGCCAGTATCTAAAGAAATTAATTAACACAACTGAGCAGAGTACATAGGCTTTGCAAGAAAGAGTAGCAAAGAGAAAAACTGTGAAATTTGTTAATAAAAAACCTTACAGGACATCTGAGAAACGGAGAATGCAGAGAACCCATCTCAAGTTGGGTCATTGTAATGCTTGTCTGACCGCGCAGCTGTATGGCAGTGACCTCCCTGTGACGGGAACAACTGGAGATGCCGGACCCCTGCCCGGGGCCTGCTGCCGGCAGTCGGATCCTCCCCGCTCTGGATGCGCGTGCCCAGTTTTCGTCATGACCTGTAGCGTTTACGCGGCACATCCTTTCCAAAGCACTCTACAAACACCAACCAGTGAATTCAGGGCTCCTGATCTGCCCAGGGGTTCCTGCCCTTCCGAAGACCTGAATTGCTTTGAGCGGCGTTGATTTTTAAAGCGTTTCACCAAACGCGAGTAAATCTCTCCCAGCACAGAGCATCCCGCTGAGACCGAGTCGTTACCGTTGCTCCCGGAATCTGATTACACGGGCCGTGGCCGTTAAAAAGCAGAATAACAGCTTACAGAACTCTTTCCCTGCCTGCACGTACCAGTTGCTTTAACTGCAGTCATGCAAACAACGTCCTTTGCCTACCGCTTTCTTCTTTTTTCCTATCGCCTCGCCGCAGGGAGGGTGTTTAATTTACAGCGGAGCGGCCGCCGCGACTCTGCCCGCCGCTCCCCGCAGCAGCGCCGGGCGCTGGGGGTCAGTGTTAGACCGGCGCTGCGGCGCCCACAGCCACGCGTGGGCAGAGCGGGCGGTGGCGGTGCGTGGAGACCGCCTCGCCGCACGGAGCAGCGTGGAAGGAGCCCGCCTCCCTGCCAAGGCTTTTTGTCCCCCTGCGAGTGGCCCAGATGCTCTTTTTTTTTTGCCTGGTTTCTTTGCAGTCGTGATCAGCAGCTCTGGTCGTCTGCTATTCCCAGCTGGCGTGGATCTTGGTGAGGAGCGGCTTCTCCCTGCCTCCTCCAGCCCATCCCTGCCCTTTTTTTTTTCCCTGGATGTGGGCAGCAAAGCCCCTTGTCCTGGCATTGCCACCCTGCCTGGCTGTCAGTGGGACAAGGTGGGAACATTGCATTCAGCAAGGCTGAACTCCATCCAAAATTGGAGCCCAGGGCACTCAGCATTATTTGCCTATTTAGATCTAGAAAAAAAAAAAAACAAACCCTCAAAAACCCCCACTCTTCCTCCATCCTAAACACCAGTACACATCAGGCTTGCCTAGCCCTAGCTAGATTTTCTAGCAGTGGCAGGTAACATTTTGGTAAATGTTGTTCATTATTTAGCAGCGTTTCTTTGCGGAGATTAAACATGCTTTGAGTAAATGCAGCTCTTCCATACGCACCTGACAATGATAAAGAGGCTGTTTTACACAACACTCATTAAAAATAAAACCACAATGTTGATTTCAGCAGCTTAAATTACTTGAGCCAGTGTAATGGGATAAATTTTTGATAGTGAAGTTTATTAAATTTCCACCACTATTATGTTGCTGCTAAAAATATAAAGGATTATTTAAAGCCTGCTTGGTGGTCTCCAAAGGGAGATGGCTGGAAACCTGTCTCAAAACCCACCTGCAGAGATTGCTTTTGGGATGGGAATGAATTCTCTTCTTCCCTCTGTTGTCTGCAGGTAATAGCAAATTCTTTCTGCTCCCATCAGAATTAGTCAGTCCCTGCTGGCAATACAAAAATAGCACGGGCCAAGTCTGCAGCTGCTGCGAAAGCGTGCCGCTCGTTGATGAGTTACACCCACTGAGGATTTGTTCTGCTTCACGACTGCTCCCAAGCACGGGATAATCCTCAGCAGCGCTGCAGGAAAGCAGGGCAGCGTCCTGCAGGAGGGGGACTTCAGGGTGGCCGCTCTCAGATGTTGATCGGTTTTGAAGCCTTTCTACCTCTCCGGCGATGCAGGCTCTCAGGATCACATTCGTCTCCTCTCCCCAGCTTCTTCACTCTGCAGCGCTTTGCTTGGACTGCAGAGCAGAGCAGAAGCATTGCGGGACGCGGCACGACAGGGAGCCGCAGAAGACCCGAGAAGTGAACGCTTGCACAGACTGTGCACACACCCAAAATGTGGGCTTCCAAGGCAGCAGCAAGCGCTGCCTGAAGGCGACCGAGCCCGACGGAGCTGTGTGCAGCCCTCCCTGGGAAGGGGCACGGGGCACTTGCTGGTGGCATGGTGCAATGGGGCGACTCGGGGTGGGAGCAGCCCTGCGAGCCCTCACAGCTGCACTGGCCATCAGCGAGCCGTACAGATGGTGAATTCTAAAGAGAGACCGGAAATAGAAAATCGCCAGGGTATTTTAAATTCTAATTTTACAAAATGTTACCTGATTTTATCACATTAGCACATGCCTTTGAACCTAGCTTGAGATGAGACTTACCTTTCCGCAAAGCTGTGGCCCACATGACTGTCAAAGCCCCATCCTGGAGTGTTGCGCTGTGAATCAATAGCACATCTCGTGTCGGAGTGCAGTGGCAAGTTTTTCAGTCCTGAGTCTATAAATATTTCTGTTTGCCTTTGAAATGATTGCTACGCAGTGGCTCTCTCCCTCTGTGTCGTATAATTAACTCTTGCTCGTTTTCTGTCACTTTATCTTGTGATAATTCAACACATAAAGTTTATAAAGCCTCAGCAATTTAATTCTTGGCTCCTAAAGGTCACCTGTTGCTGGGCAGACAAAAGGTATCTCCAAGGACAGAGCTGGCCCGAGCAGAGCTGCAGTCCCTGCTAGTGATCACCAGTCTGAGATGGAGAAGGTGGCTGGGCCAGGTAGCACCTTCTTAGCAGAGCAAAGCTGTTAGCATCTTCCTGAAGAGGCATTTTTTTCCCTAATATCTTAGAGGAGTGGGAGATTAAGCCACTCAGGAGCATTATCACAGTTCAGTAGCTCCCCAAATTAAAAAAGGGTAATCACAGTTGAAACGCCCTAGAGCAGGACCATGGAACACGCCACTGAGGTCAGTCTCTTGTCAAGTCTCACAGACTCCTTCCAGAAAAGGAGCAAGCTTCCTCCAAAAAGCACTTAGACTTATTTTTTTTACCCTCCATTACCGATGCCAGAGGTTACATGTAAAGAGCTGTTACTGTACCTCAGAGAAGACCTTCTACCAGTGGGGATCCTCAGGCAGCATCTATCTCAAAAGAGCAGGAAAAAACAATCAGAGGAGACATGTTCTGTTCATGCAACAGCAAGCAATATTGTACCATTGGCAGGATTCACGCCAAGACAACTGCTCCAGCGTCCTGGAGTGCAGTGCGTTTGCACATTTATTCCGACTGGGGACTTCAGAGCAACAGGAGCGGTGCAGTTATCAGCCCTACGAGGCTCCAGTAATGAAGCCAGATCTTCATTACAATCTGTTTAAGTATTTTCTACATGCGAGTGTGCCTCCATCAAGAAATCACTGGTGGATCTCCTGTGTACCGACTCTTTTGAAGCGGTTTTTTTCCAGGAGCAGCTCTGTTACACAATGCCACAGCACCGTAGTCATCTTCCACCTCTCTGCACGGTCGGCCGTGCACCTTGCCATCCACACCGCTTGCGTACTGCAAAGCAAATGTAGTGTGGCTGTCCAGACACTACCCCGGTGTGCAAGAGCTGCACTTCAGACAGGGACAGATTAATCGTGTAAGCGGACAAAGGCTTCAGCTGAGAGCTCCTTCACGAGCAGCGAGTTTCTAGGGCTTTTTTCTGCATGCACTGATAGTGCTTAATACTTGAACAGAGTCAGAATTAATGAAACCCAGGAAGAAGGCTTAGAGCTTGGAAGTGTTGTAGTAACACGAACGCTGTCACATAGCTGGAAACGTGGCTGCTGCGTCTTTCTATCCCTCTCCTTGCCTCCTTCCACACCCGGGGCGGGTGCGTGGCAATGCGGGCTGCTTTCTCCACTGGGCCACTGGCTGGCGGAGCACACCGTGCCCAGTGCCCGGCCAGGAGCCGGGCTGTCCCCAGGAGGAGTGTCTGTAGCCAGGGCTCACGATGGCTCCGCTTTGGGGATGCCAGCAGGATCCGGAGCTGCCTGGCACATGGCAGAGATGCAGCAGTCTGAGGAGCAGCCATTGTAATTCCAGCACTCTCAGATTCTAGTAAATTTTGTGCGATACAGTTTCTTCTTACATATGTCTTAAGTCTTCTTCACTAAATAACCCTTATTGGTTATCCTTTTCAGCTAAAAATATCTGTTCCTCAGATGTCTGTCTGCTGGCCAGGAGCTGTGACTGGCATACTGGGGACGTTATTTTGACACTTTGATTTGATGTGAGGATACACGAATAGAAAGCCACCAACTAATAGAAGAATAAATCTATCTATTCCTTGCTGTCACTTCAACTAGAAAGCAAAGCCGGCAGCTCTCTCTTTGGGGAACCTGAGATTATTTGGACAGACGTTCCCCTGTGGGTAGCACACTTGCAGGAACAAAGCAGTAGGGTTCACGGTACGAGCAAGTGTCCTGCAGCCAGTGGAATCAAAAGCCGTCCCTGAAACAGTGCGTGAACCAGGTTAGGTAGGAAAGATTTAACAAGGATCAGGCTGCACGAGAAATGTATTCAGATAGCGGGTTCTGAGGGAATTTAAACAAGTGTTAGCTCTCGTTGCCAGTGCAGGCAGACAAACCGCTCCCTCTGCAGACAATAGCCATGTTTAAGGAGAAGCTACTGCAATATGCGTGGCGGTGACTTTGTCATCCTGCTTAGTGGGAAAAGAAACCAAGTTCCTAGGCAGCGCTGAAAAAGGCAGCTGGTGACTTACCCAGGACCGCTGCCATCACAGTCTCCATGCACGTTCATACACTGAGACTTGTCCTTGCTTCATGTCCTGCAGAAAAACAGCCACAATGTCACCAAGGACTTCTCTCCTGCTTAGCTCGGTGCATCTTGATGTCAGAAGTGTTTCAGGATAGGTTTTGGTGCAGCAAATTGGTAGAGCTATGCTAAAGCCGTGCTCTGGCTGGTCTGGAGTATCCGCGCTGCTCTGGGAGCAGGAGGAGCAGCACCATCTTCTGAGGCAGCAGTGCTGCTTTGTGGACCGCCGGTCCCATCTCCTGGACACTAGCAGACTTTTCTTCGCTGGTGTCACAGCCAGCAGAGCTGCTCTGACCCTGGGTGGGAGCCTGGTCCTTTGCCATCCAGCACCCACGTCAGGGCAATCCTCTCGGTACTGGATTTCTTACTGCAAGTGAACGAAACGCAGCGCCCCTCATTGCTCAGCGCACAGCTAAGCACTGGCTTCTTCTCTCAGCGCTCTGCAGAAGCAAGCTGCTCTGGCCACGCAGCCCAAAGGCACATCGGTAGCTACTCCAGCCCCTGGATCTTGCTATTCGCCGGGGAGCGCATTGTTTTTACTGCTGTCTGATATTTCAGTTGCGTTGTCAAGGTCAAGCTCCCTGCACTCAAATGCGCAGCTTCCCCAGCACTTGACCCGTGGCAGTGCTCTGCATTTGCAGCTACACATTTCTTACCGCTGTGTGCTTTCGGTCACGCTCCTTTGTGGGAAAGACGCAAATTCCTCAATTTTGTCTCTACGCTCAGTAACCGGGGAAGGAAAAACCCCTTAAGAAGTGCCTAGGTTGCATCTTTAGGAAACAGAAATGTACAGGTGTGCACTTCCATAAATATTTCAGAAAGAGGTTTATTAGATTCTACTAACATGGCAACTGCTGCATTCCAGATGCCTAAGACTCTGGAAGGAAGCCAACCACCAGTTTCCCCAAGAATATTTTTTACCATCGTTGCACTGTGCTGAGCAGGGATCCTTCTCCTCAAAGCAGAGATAGCTGGCCAGGAGGATGAGAGGGGCCACCACAGTCAAGTTGAAGCAATTCTTTCTTCTGTAGTTTAATCCTCTTCCCTCCCCTTGATATGCAGTTTATTTAATTGCAGAGACAAGATGCATTTCTTTCTTGAGGGATTGTGGGAGAATATTTGTAATCCAGGGCTGTAATTGAACTCAGTAATAATAATTATACTTCTCTTCATTAATATGTCTTAAAGCTCATTACAAACTATTTTTGTGCCAGCATCTTTGCCAAATCCCTGCAGGGTTAGAGATAACTTTTTATTCCACTACAGCAGCAACTTCAAAGAGCACTGCTGCAGTTGCAGGGTAACAGCAACAGCCAAAGCCATTAGCTTGATGTTAGGGCTGGGGAAGCCCGGTCCCCAGAGGTACGGGGAATTGCCACCCAGCCCGTAGCATCCTCCCTGCTCCCCCAGCCACCCCCGTCACCTGAACTGGGGTCCTTTAGGGCAGGGACCCCTTTTACAGACCCTCGCCAGGGGCTGGAAACACTGTTCCAAGCTAAGGAGTGAATAATGGCACAAAAGGTGTTGCTTGAGCTTACCTGTCCGTGGAAGGGGAGTCTTTCTGCAGCCGTGAGTAATTTCTGAGATTTTCTGGCTACTGGAATGCAAACCACACTGGGATAGAGCTGTGCTCTCGGCGTGCAGCGTACGGGCAGCAGAGACGGGGTTCGCGCCTTTGTCATTGTGTACCCCAAGGAACGAACGTAAAAGCAGATGCTTTTCAGTACAAGAATGTCTATGCCAGATCCCCAGTCTGTGATTGAGATGAAAAATTCAAACTCATTTTACTTAGACAAGAGGTAGGAGCGGCACAATGCATTAAGATAGGTTCCACACTCACAGATCCCATTAACACTGAAGGGAGGTCCTCATGCAAATCCCAGAGCGCAGAAGGGAAAATGTTTCCTAGATTTAAGATAATTTTAAGCCCCTCTCTGATGCAGGGATGCTGCTCTTTCAATATTTAAGCTCAGTCTGTGAAACACGCAAGTTATCTAACATTCATTATCCTGTTTGTGCCAGCATCTTTGCCAGCTCCCCAGCGCGCTGAGGAGAACCATTTTCTTGCTACAGCAACAGCACTAAGGTGTGCTATTGCAATTACAGGGGAATATAAATTTCCAGCTCTCCTGAAATCGCAGCACTCCTATTAAAGCAGCCCACTGGCTATGTGCTAAATTTGCCCAGACAGCGGCACGGCCAGACAATGAAGGCCTGTTGAGATCCTCCAGAAGACACCAGGTGCCGCGGAGTTTGCTTTTGGATGAAATGAAGTCCTCTTTCACTGGCTCTCCGGCTCACATCACTTTCAAGAGGAAAAAAATATGAAAAAGGAGCGGAACAAGTTACAGCAGTCACAATAGGCTTTCTTTGAAGCGATTCTTCCAGGCATATATGCACTTGCTCCCTAGATCTGCAAGCGTTTGTCAAATGAATTCAATTAGTTTTCTCAACCAAGCATTACTGCTTTTCATTGGGATGTCTCCTGTTGAGCCCACCTGCGACACTGCAAGTTCCTGTTCCCCAGAAAGCCGCTAAACCAGCGGGAGCTGCTGAGTGCCGGGAGGGCTGCTGGCCACCCGGCCAGCACGGGGGACAGCCCAACCGCCTTCGCTCTGCGGAGCCGCGACTGCTGGCCGCGTGAGCCCAAGTGGATCGTGAGCTCCGGGTGGAGTTTGCAGGGATGGAAGAAAAGCAGATGAGAACGTGCTTAAAATGGTGAAGTGAGGAGGTTTTGAGTGGCAGGCACAGATGCCTGGAAAATCGTTTCCGTGTCCTGTTTTGGAGCAGAGCAAAGCAGAAGATGTGTCAATAGGCATCCATCCTGGCTGCAAGGAGACCATTCCCTCCTCTCCATCACCGAGACCGGTGCCTGCACACACCCGAGCTTTAGAGAGAGCCTCACATCACACCAAGAACATCAGAAAGCGCCAGCAGCAGTTAGCTTGGCTGAAGACAACAGTGCACAAAGCAACAACTTGGAAATAATTTTTGCCTGTCTTAAAGCTGCCTCTCTGCTGTGAGCAGCGAAAGCAGCACAAATCTGTACGGGAGCCAGACATCTGGATTCAGAGAGGCGCAGTATCACCAAGCTGGTGCTTGTCATTTCTTTCTGAAGGGGATGCGGAGGAACATAAGCCGCACGCCTCCGTTCCCGCTGGAGACTCCTCTGCTGCAGATGAAATGCTGGCAAGTGCTCATCTGAGGGACACTTACCTTCCGCCACCTCCCCTGTCCCAGTCCCAGCTGGGAAGAGGATCAAACCCATCTCAAAGTGGCTGCGCTCACTGCACGCGTGTTCTTGCGTCTTTCTTCCAAGCCGCTTACTTCTGGAAGATTTTTGCCTCTCAGTATCACATCTCCTTCCAAAACATCACATATCCCTTAAACTGACTTGAATGTAAACGACGCACATGCAGGAGGAAGGTAATTAGTCTCTGGAGACTACAACTGGGATTTAAGCAATGAAATCATTTTGGATGGATACAATTTCACCTAACTGAGAAAGGAAGAAATCCCTGCAGAGCACGCTGGTTTGGGGAGGGCTGGAGGTGCAGCCCAGCTATCAGCGAAGAAAGCTGCCACCCTTGTCTTGCAAGAACTGGTTTGGGTTTAAACTGCCTTTGGGCTCTGCTGCCCGAAGCAAGACAGGAGGGTGGGCTCCGGCTGCGGCTCAGCGGCTCCCGGTGCCACGCGCTGTTCCCGTCTCCATCTGCTCAGCCCCGTACAAGCACACCGCCGCTCCTTGAAAACCCCCAAATGCTCATCTCCCTGGCGTTTACCCCGCGGGCTGTTCCCACAGCGCCCGGCGGCCAACAGCTATTTCTGCTCTTGGCCACGTCTCACCTCGGAGTCCCGAAAGTCATTTCCCACCCTGGACCAGGAGTTGCAGCTGCAATCGACTGGCTGGGCTCATATGCTCCAAATCACCCTAATGGCACTTCAGAAATGCAAATAAAAGTGAGATTATGATATTTTACGTAAATAAGCAACGTGGCAATCCCAGGCTGGCTTGGCCTGCCAGGGAAATTCGCTGGAGAGATATTAACACTGAAATATGTGAGCGTGTTTGCATGGAACATTTACTGTATAACTCTGGGCTCCAATAAAGGCTTGTGTAAATTATTCATTTTGGAACTGAGATAAATGCCAAAAACCCCACCCACCAAGGGACTGGTTTTATTACCACCAAAGATCTTGTCTTAGTTGGCGACTAAGCTATTAAGACAGCACGCAAGGTAATTACAAGTGGGAAACGAACAGTTACGTCCCTGATGACCCTCGCCCTGTGCTCAGGGCAGCTGCTGGCCATCCCCACGCCAGGCTGCTCTGGGACGATGCAGAAGCAGGTCCCCGCTTAACGAAGAGCGTAAGCTCCCGCCCGCTGCGCTCATCGCAGGGCTGAGCCTGGCGGACAAGCGCTTGCTAGAGGAAACCGCAGCTCATGAAAGAGCATGGCGCGCTCGGGGCTGCGGGCGATGAGCGGCCACCTCGCTGTGAGCGTGGCTGTGGGATGCGCTGGGGCACAGGCCCCCAACAGCAGCCACCACGGATGTGCCCACAGAGGAGAGTGGGCCCGGGGGGACGTGGGCTGGCTCGGAGCAGAGCGGGCAGAGGAGCGTGACCGCTGCGCCGTGGCTGGGCACACACAGTGCAAGCATTTCCCTGTACTGACTTGCAAAAAAAAAAAATAAAAAATTCGGGTAGCAGTTGCCATGGCAACTCCCTCTTTTTAAACGTTGCTGTTAAACTGTTGCGTGGAACCCTCTGCCAGCACCAGGAGCCCTCTGCAAGCACCATCGCGGGGGCACTGTCCTGGCTGCTGCGCGGGCTTGTGCCGTTCCCTGCCTGGCCGTGTCCCAGCGCCGCGTGGCGAGGCGGTACAACAGGTTGCTGTGTTTGCGGGAACTGCCAAGCTAACATTAAGGATCCAGCGACCAATTTGCAGTTCAAAATTGCTTTTTTTCCATCCCAGATGCCTGCAGCACCCCCCCTCCTGAGGTGTAGCTGCAATTAGTCTTCCACACGCCCCCTCCCTCCTCCCACCTTATGCCTCCCCCTCTCGAGTTTCCAGGAGGCGAAACAAGGTGATGGATTGTGGACAAGAATTCGGGGGCTGCTGGCATTCCTGATTTGAATGGGGAGGGTTGCAAGATCTCCCTTTTTGAGCTGCGCCTAGCCTGCCCAGGCCCTGGCGCAGCCAGGGTGGGCAGCAGGATGCTCCTTCCTCCTCCACACCAGCACAGCCCACCACACCCTCTTCCTCCTCCAGCACTGGGGCAAGAGCACTAGAGTCCTTCCTCCCACCTGCAGCATTTTATAACCTTGCACCTGAGGTTGATTAGGCTGCTGTGGTGGCTCTGTTAACCCTCTCCTGCCCACTCCCACAGCCCTTGGCACACGGGGCGGGATGCAAAGGCGGCACGCTCAGCTGCTCGGGGCGGAGCAGCTGGGTATCCCACTTGGACCTGCGTGGGCCAGCCCTTCCCTCGCAGTAGAGCTTTTGTGTGGCACTGGCCACGCCAACAGCACGGGCTGCGGCGCAGGACGAGACAGCGAGGGAGTCAGACAGCCCCGGGTGCCAACGCCGCCCCGAGACACCCGGCACACGGCACTCCCGGGAACGGATACAGGAATGGCAGCAGCAACGGTGCTTTATTTCTGCGTGAGGAGCGCCGCGCTCGCAGTCACAGCCAGCCCGTACGACCGCAATAAGTTCTCTTTACCAACTGTAACTTTTTTACATCAGCAGCTGTCTCTGCCTCCAGCAGCGTTTTATGGATCGTAAGAAAGGCTAAGTGGAAGTTTTTCTTTTTTTTTTTTTTGGGAAGCAGATCAAACAGCCCTAGTCGTGTGGTCTGGAGCAGAGATGGGTGTGGCAGCCGCCTGGGCGGGAGGTGGCGGGGGGGTTCTGCTGCGTTCCCCTGCCACGCTCTCCCCGGGGCAGGACGTGTCCCGCAGCTCGTCGGAAGCTGCACCCTGGCCCCGTGCCGCCCTCCCGTGACCCCGCTTTTGGTATCACAGCAAGTGCGGAAGACAGGAGCCACGGAAAGGCAACAATAATATAATGATCTTGTGCGCCAGCCTGCTCCTGGCTGATTTCAGCTGTGGGGTGGGGAATAATTTCATCGCAGGGAGTGCTAATAAGAGGTTTGTATGAGAGAGAGGAGTAGAGAGAGGTGTAGCTACCTATCACAATAGTGAATAACGAGATGGGGAGAGTAATAATTACCAGTGCATGAGATTCCACGCAGAACAATTATCACAAGTGCTGTATCACTGACTGCCTTGGGTCTCCACAGACGGCTCCCACCCCTCCGTTTGTTTTGCCAGGCAGCACTGGTGCTCTGCTATGGCTGCTCCCGGGGACTGGAGCCAGTACAGCAAGCAAAGGGCTGGAAGAGCATTTTCTTGCCCTGCTGCTACTGCTCGGGGACGTAGCCAAGTCATTTCTTTCCCTTATAACCCCGCGTTGAGAAGCTGAAGGCAAACAAGCCTGTGTCTGCGGTGGGATCTCGGTGGCGCTGGACTCCTCGGCTGGGCTAGAACATAAACCCTGCAAGGCTGCCTGCTCTAGCGCTTTTACACGGCTTGTAAAAGCATGGGGAGCACCCAGGCGGCGTGTGCAGGTGATGTCCGGCGTGGACGGGCTGCTAGGAGAGCTGCCCTGGGAACACAGGAATTCCCACAGGCTGTGGGAGTGCAGCCCGGGCGGGAATACTTCAGCCAAAACCACATGCTGAATACCTCTAAAAAATGCATCTCAGGCTTCAGGGGCCAACTCTTGCCATCTCATTGTGTAACAAGAAATGATGTGCTTCCAGATTGTGGTGTCTTTAGTGGGGATTTTATTTCTTAGCCTGCAGCGGTGTGTCTTTGGGAGGGCTCAGTGTTTTGTTAGGCAGATGATCAAGTGACTCTGAGGACCTGGAGACAGACAGCGATGTCAGCCTCTCTTCACGAAGTTTATATTTAAAGCCTGTGCATTGTGCTGGAACGCTAATTTGACATATATCTGAGGGCTGCCGCTGCTGCCTGCCTCTCCTCAGTGTCAGCCAGTGCTCGCAGGCAAGCGCAGAAAGGGCCAGCTTTCGGCTGCCGCAGGGCTGGGGCTGCCTCTCGCCTCCCTGGGCACGCGGGGGAGTGGAAAGTGGGATCAGGACGTGCCCCTGCTGCGGGAGACGGGCGAGCATCCCTCACGCGTCGCATCCCTCACGTCTCACATCCCTCACGCCTCGCATCCCTCGTGCCCCTGGCACCACGCATGAGCTCAGGGGGTTGAGCTGTGCCCCCCCGGCTCCTGGGGTGTATCCGTCGGGCTTTCAGGCGGGGAGGGCTTGTCGCATCACTCAGCACTTTGTGGGGAGGTTTGCTGCCGCTTCCCAGCCGGATCGTGGCCAAGTGCAGCTCAGCGTGGTGTGTTCTGGGCCCTGTCCCTCCCACCCCAGCTGCCAGAGGAGGGTCTTGTCCCACACAGCATCGTGAGGCATGCCAAGGAGATTCAGCCCTGTGGAAATCCAAACAATGAGGAAAAGTGTCAATAAACATATATTTTTTACAGTCCATTATCTTACCCTTGCCAGCTTTTAGGCTGTTATTGCACCAAGCCATTAAATCCCCTCCGTGAGCGAAACATGCCATTTGTGTAACACGGCGTAATGGGACCGTTAATGCTTTCCCTCCCCCCGCTGCAAAGCGTTTCCAGGAGAGGCATTCAGAGCCACGTTCACAGAAACAATCCCTTCGTTCCCGCTTATTTGCACTTAATGCAATGATATTGCTCAAATCCTGTCTAAAATTAGCACAGATGATTTTAACAGAACTAATAAAACGTATTAATTAATAATGTCTCTGATGAATGCCTGAGTATAAATAGGCCGTTGTATCTATCTCGAAGCTCTTTCAGGAGCAGAAGGGCCCGTGATTTCGTGACGCTGGTCATCAGAGGACAGGAGTAATGTGCGGGCTGATGGCTGGATCGAGGCACAGCTGACTTGCCCCGAGAACGGAGGATGCGTTTGCTGCTGTAAGACTGGCCGCGCTCTTCGTGCTCACTGGTATTTCCACTTACTGACCTTCCAGAGTCCATTTCTTAAAAAATAATTAAACGGCATTTCCAGTTCAATAACGTTTTCCTCTATTAGCGGTAGAATCTAAGACGCAGAATTCAAATAAGGAAGTGAACCAGCAAGCGTGCGCGGTCTCGTGAGCCCAGCAGCCGCTCCCCAGCCCCATGCTGGGGCTCGCTGGTGTCTTTCTGCCCACTGAGGCTGGCCCGTGGTGGCGGGGCCGGTGCCTTCGCTGGGCTGCTGGCCGAGCAGAGCCCTTCCTTCCGCGCTGAGCAGACCACCGCCCTGCGGCCGTGGGGCGTGCAGCAAGGGGTGAGCACCATCCAGGGCCAAAACCAGCTTGGGGAAACCGTGGTTTGAAAACGGCTGGCTCTGGAAGAACCTGGAGTCATTGCGGAGAGCGTCGAGCTGGAAGCGAAGCAGAGTGACCCGGACGGCGTCCCTGACGCTCAGTGCGAGGCGCAGTGGGACCAGCCGCCGGTGCCAGCTCCGGCGTTGTGACTGCAGTGCTCAGCTCACATTTGTAAATGTTTGGATATTGCTGAGATATATATTGACAGCAGCAATTAATCCCTCGATTTATTTGCTGACCTGCTGCATAAGAGGGGTCATATTCAATCCAGCTACTGAAATATGCTGTTATTGTTGTAGGCAGCAACTTCACTTCACGGCTCATGCCAGCTTTTAGATTTTATTCTCCTAAATCCTGGCACTGAAAAGCATAAACCCAGGCAGCGCTTGAGGCTCGCGCTCGGTTGAGACAGGAGAGCTGGCGAGGAGCTCTCGAGGGGAGCGTGCGTTCAGGACAGCCGGGGGTAGTTACACGCTGTGGAGCCCCCGGCACCGTGACGGCGTGTGGCCGGAGAGGCTGCGTGCTGGGGGGCTAGTGGTGGGGGTACTCGCTGGCCACGCTGCCCGCTCGGCCGCTGCCCTCGAGGTGCCAAGCGTCCCGGGAGCACAAACCGCCCACGTGCGGCTGGTCCCAGCTCTTTGCTGCCTTTTCCTTCCAGCACTGTCACTTGCACATTTTCTGTTATGAATTGATCCCTAATCTCCTGTCAGAGAAAGATCAAACGAGCTGTTATGTCTTTGTTGGCTACTTCCTTTTTGTACTTTAAGTCATTACCCTGGTTTTGAAGTGCGATTAAAAGGGAAGCGAGGATCCCGAGTGTGGGCTGCACAGCTGGGTGAAGCCGTTGCGAGTTGGAAGCACGAGACCCCTGAGACTCCAGGTTCTGTCACCCCCGTGGGACCCTCCAGCTTGCTTACAGGGGGGGAAATAACACCCATGGCCTCGGCTCTTTGCGCTCATCTTTTTTTTTCTTCTGAGCGAGACTCTCTCATTCTCATTTCTCCACCAAGCTGCACTGAGCAGCCTGGGCAGAGGAATTAGGAGTTCCTAGTGCCGTGCTCCAGCATAACTCAGGTTTTGGTTTGTTCCAGCTCAGCCGCCGCACCGTTGCTGCAGATGAGTCCTTTGTGCATCGTCTGGACATTGCGCTACGCATAAAACTACCCCGCAGCGCCGGCTGCTGTGCCCGGCGTCCTGCCGAGGCCACGAGCGGGCTGGCAGGAGGGAAGGGACTGTGCCCTCGGAGCACCCTCCGGCCCCTGACCGCTGCGCCCCTTTGCAGCCGTCCCAAAGCCAGCCAGCGCGGCTGTGTCCGCGGCCGTCTGCCGCTCGAGAAGCCATCTGCCTCCCCGCTGCGCGGCAGCCGGTGCTCTGTGTTAGATAACACCGTGTGTTAAACCTTTATCCCTTACCGGATTGTTAAGGCCTGATTCTTAAGCAGCAATGCTGAAACACGGTGGAATTTATGGGATTTTTATGTACATGCCATCATCTTGAACAATTGACAAGAATTTGAGAAAGACGATGCCGCTTTTCTGCCGTGGCATCTTGAGGACGCGCTCAGAAAATGGATTGTCTTGCCAAAGACAATGCCCTTGATGCATAATAGCGGAGCCATCTCCGAACAATTGGGGGCTGATTTTTATTTTGGCTCTAACTCAGCTTTCTCAGCGCAGGTGTCCAATTTGTTCTCTCCTGTATAAATCCCACCATTTAAATGACTCAGCTGTTGGCACAAATCGACCCGGGAGATGTTTCCCTGCCCGGGTTCGTGCCTTGTGAAGGCAGAAGCATCGTGCCTGTAAACTCCTGCCCTGAAGCAGGTTACTGGAATGAATTGCACGTGAGGTCAAAACAACAGCCCGTTCCTCCACTGTATCTTTCACCCGCGGCCGCGGGCTGCCCGGGAGCTGCGGCGGGGAGCGGCCGGCCAAACCCCTGCCAAGGGTAAGGGTGCGGGCAGCGGCTGCTGATTGACTGCGGGGGCTGGCAGCGGGTTAAGTGCAATAATCTGAAACAGCATTGCTGTAACCTTACGACAAGGGTAATAAAGCTGAATGAGATGCGTGTTGTTCCCCGGAATTTATCAAACTGAGATCGTCTTTCTCTTTCAGGAAAGGTCACGAAACGCCGTGTTTTATGGCGTACAAAAGAACAAGGGCAGCTCCCCTGGTGCGCGGCTGAGTGTCTGTTTAGAAAAGTTTAGGTGCAAAGGCGTGGTTCAGGGAAAGTTCGTAGTGAGATGAGGCAGCCCTGCTCCCAGCCAGGGGTAGCTCGGCAGGCCTTGCGCATCCCGCGGTTTTCCGTGCACCAGGCAGGGATCGCTGCTTGCCGGAGCAGAAGTGTGGAGCACTGGGGCTGCTCCTCCTCCCTGCTGACCTGTACGCGTTGGCATTCCTTAAAAAATGAGGTGAGGCAAGCCTGGCCTGCCCACCCTTGCAAGTCCTTCCTTTTCACAGGAAATATTTGTGTTTGGATGTTTGTGTGATGTTGCTGCTCTGGCAGAGTTTGCAAACATCACCTTCCAGCTGGCTGTGTGCCAGCCATGGCTTGAAGTTGGGGAAACTTGAAGAAACTTCAAGAAACGTCTTTTCTTTTTGCTGAAGCTTTCTCGGATGCTGTCCGTGGATGCTTCACGGAGGACATGGAGCCCTGCTCCCCCGGCGTGTGCGCACGGCTGTGCATCCCCCCGCCTGCTCCTTGCATCGGGCGTTGGGAGCCAGCGTCAGGAAAGCCCCCGCAGACGCTGAGCCGGCTTGGTACGACATTTACCGTGCCCGGGCACACCCCTGTATCCCTTTGCTCTATTGCAGGCGATCTCATACCTTTCGCCACCTGGCCCTGCTCTGCCATCGGCACGGCCCGGGGTGACGTTCCGAGGGGCTGGAAGGAGCCAGGAGGTGCCACCATCCTCAGCTGCCACGGGCAGCTCTGGCTGTTCGCAACTTTGCAAAGAAAGGTTCAGCAGGTAACACGTGCCTGCCCTCACCCCATGCTCCCCCGTGGGGCTCCTGGCCCCTTGGACCCCCAGATCCCAAGTGGCTCTTCTCCCATTCCCACCCTCCAAGAGCTGCCGAAGCCCCGCACGCCTCGGCAGCTCCGGCAGGAGCCGCAGCTCCTCGAGCTTTGGGTTGCTGGGGAGATTCAGGGGATGGCTCGATGTGCGAGGCTGAGAAGCAACGCCCGTGTTGTGTAAAGTCGTTAAACACAGCCGTCGGTCTCCCTCTGAAGGGCTGGGACTGGCTGTTTCGTTGGTTTTTCCTCTTTGGATTATGACCCGGACAACGCTTACACCATCATAAGGTTTCACTTCAAGGGTCTTAAAAGGAAATCAATTCTTTTTAGGAATATAAATATTTGATGAAGCTACTTCTTTTTCTAATGAGGGCATAAAGAAAAATACAGCCATTTCGCTCTTCAGCGACAGAAAGCAATGCAGCAGTCCAGCTCAAAGCCTGCAGCCCTTCACCTGAGTCACCTTCTCCAGGCGTCTTAGGACGGAGCCTGAAATACAATATTCCCTGTTAAATTACGCACAGCGGAGCCGGCCGTTCTGCGGGCGGAGCGGAGCGGCCAGGCTCGCCTTGAAGACCGCCGTGCCCGGGCTCCGCCGGCAGAGAGGCGGAGGATGGGTTCCCTCACGCAGGGGCATCGCCGGGCTGGCGGAGCCGTGGCCCTCGCGCCCGCGCCGCGGCCGAGAGCTCCAGGACAGCGCGAAGAGCAGCGGGGATGCAAGTGGCAGAGGTGGACAAAGGGCAAAACTGCCCTCGAGCTTCCCACCCATGGGCGACCCAGCACCTGGGCGGACTCCGGGTGGGAGCGGGCACCCAGCCCCGCTCCCTCCCTTAACCTGGGAACCCAGCGCAGCTGAAAAACACAGGCATTTAGATTTTTACATTATTATTGTTTGTATCAAATGAGTGACTTCCCGGGTGCCGTGGTTTGCTCCTACATAATTTAGACCAATCAGTGCGCTTCCAAACGCAACATGCTCTTAACTTTGCTGAGCCCTAAGGCATCGAATTTATATTCTGTTCTGCTGCTGTGAAAATGAGTGGTGTGACGATGACAAGAGGAGGAAGGAGCTTTAAAGAGAGAGAAGAAGCCAAAGAGAAAGAAAGATAGTTGAAAGAAGCGGACAGACAGGGAGAGGAGAAGATACAGAGCAGCAAAGTGGTTTATAATGGAAGGACTGTAATTTATTTTGACACTAATCATGTATTATTCATTCAGAACAAAAATAAACCTTATTAACCAGGAAAAACAGATCTCCCATCTCCAGCCCACGTTGTGACGAGCGAGTCGCGGCGGTGAGGATCCTGACAGCCGCCGGGCTGGCTCTGTGCCGCATCCTGCACCGCATGCGCCGGCCCTCGCTCGGCGGAGCAGCACCCGATGTGACGTTCCCGCCGCGGCGCGAGTAGTTCCTGCGCTTAGTCCCGCAGAGGAAAGCTGCCTTTGGCTGTCAGGAGGCCAGGTGATGCACCTGTATGGTTTTCACCCCCAGCCCATGTCCCTCGCCTCCAAGGCTCTTGACATCCTTACCGTGGCAGCTTTGCCCTCACCAGCTGGGGAGTTAGGATCTGTCCACGTAGAAGAAGCAGAAGCAGGAGCTGCCTGCGGCTCCTCGGGGGTCTCTCCCTTCCCCGCCGCAGTGAGACCGGTTACTGACGATGGTCTCCACCTCGCTAGCGCACGTGGTGCAGAACATCTCAAATGTAGCTCAGCAGCTCCCGGCGTCAAAGCACCCCTCCCTGGCTCCTGGCGAGATTTAGGGTGGATTTTCAAGTGTTATTACTGACTTATGAGGCTTTAAATAATATTAGACTCTGCATATCTTTCAAGTCTACTTTCTTTTAATATCCCCGATCAGGTTTTAAGGTCTGAACCCGGGGATTTATGGGGCTGTCCTCCCTGTAATTCAGAGTCATGCGTGGCTTGCAATTTCAGCGTTTATGTTCCTGGGTTTTGAAGGTAGTTTTGCTTCACGCTTTGGGGCTTCTGTTTTAACATGAAAAGCAAACACATTTTCAGCAAAGCTTCCTCTTTGCCGCCATGAGAAGAGTCCTGGAGAGGGAGTTGTATGCCGCAGCGATGCAGCCCCCCCGAGATCCTTCACAGATCCTTAGCACCTGAGAGCTGCTGAGATGCTGTGGATGGGGAGCGGGCTGTCCGGGCTCCTTTGGGTTTGCAGCACCCAGTTTCCCACACTGAGCCCAGCAGGCGAAGCGGGCTGGGAAGTGACTGAGCAGCTGCCGTACAGCAAGGCGAGATTTGTAAAGAATCGACCAGGAGCGTTGCCTGCCGTTGTCACACTGAGAAGACAACTCTTCCCTCTGCCCGGTCACTGCACGTGCCCTGCGCCGGCCGTGCTCGGTCCCGGCCCCGTCCGCAGGCCCTCTCCCGGTGCTGCGGCAGCACCACGCGCTGTGGGGTTTCGTATTCACCCCCTCGTCTCCGCACGCTGCGGATCACTGGCTGACAAGTTTATTTACTTGTTATAACACAGACCAAATTACGAAGGGGCTCCCTGAGACCCCTTGGGCGGGAACGAGAGCGACCGATGGGTGAGCAGCGCTGATGAAGCCGTGGCTGGAGCAGCAGTAAGCAATAGGACAACGTGCTTCAGGAAGCAACAAATTATAAATGGAGGTATTCAATCTCTAGGAAGCTTACACGTTTAATTATCTAGCCAGACCTTCAGGGAAAAGAATTAGAACAATAATTATCAATTTGTTCTTTGTATCCAAGGGCAAATTTAGCATTTAGAGGACAGAGTTGTTGCCGACTTCTTTTTTTCCCCTGCTCTTTGTAATCCTGATTAGCAAAATGTACTTTGGGCTTTGAAACGAATGATTCCTCTCTGCCCAACGGAGCTGCTTCCTTGGAAAACGCCCTGGCTGCTGGGGCACTTGCTAGGTGCAGCGCTGAGGATGGAGCCGCGTTGGAACCGGGCGGTTTTGCCCAAGGGGAAAGGCTGGGGTGGTTTTTGCTGCCTCGCCCTCTGAGCAAAGGGCGGCCGCATCTCAGGAGCCTTGGGGCAGCGCTCGGCGAGCAGGCGAGGCCGCCCGGGGAAGGATGCCGGGCTCTGTCCCCAAATAACACTTCCCATGCCTGGAAAAGCAGCTTTGCCTGGAGCCCGGTGTCCCCTCACGCTTCCCAGCGAGGCGTAGTGCTGTCCGTGGGTGCTTTTACTGACTGAAGGGCACAGGGTGCCGCTTGCCGGGGGAGAGGAGCCGTCGGGCACCCGCCGTGCCTGCCCGCGCCTGCGGTGTGGGGCTGCCGTCGCCGCGTGGAGCACGCGCCTCTGGCTGCCGCGCCACGCCGCGCTCGCTGGCCTCCCAAACCACCTTTCCGCGATGGGGTTTCTGTTGCACAGCGCATTCCCTGCGCGTTCTCTCGTTATCGATTCCATTTGGTGTTAATAGCACCCTGTCATAAACCACATTGACAATAACGAGGCGTTTTATATCGATTGTTGGTGTATGGGAATTTCCAGAAGCCTCATTCTTTATTTATTCAACACTGTAATGGTAGCTCAATAGCGTAACTATGCAGATTAGGGGTCTGGTTTTTCCTTCTGGGCTGGAAGCGTAAAGTGTTTAGGAGCAAACCTCTTCGGCGCCTGGACTCCCAGGGAAATTGGGACCCAGCCTGCGGGACGGGCGGGGGAGGCGGTGAGCCCCCGCGTGCTCCCGGGGCGCCGGACTGGCGATGCCGGGAGCATCCCTGCTGTTTGGCTCGGTCCCAGCCCCCTGACGAAGGGGCGAGGGTTGCAGGGGCGCGTGCAAACCGAGGGCCTCAGCCTGCAGTCCCGATTCCTTGCAGTTACGTGCTCCTGACAGGCTTTAGTTTCTAGATAATGGACTTTTTTTACAGTTATTATTTGAATACATCCGTTGCCACTTGACCTGTCTGAACAACTTCTTGATGGATTTTTAACCTCTTTCATAACCGGCGCTTATCCTTCAGCTCAGGGAGAAAATGAACCATTAACAGGAAGTATAAAATGCAATCTGGCCTCTTCGTGAGCAGAGGAATTCCCGGTCAGGGCTGGATGCACGGGGAGCACAGCGGGAGCGGGCCTGGGCGCCGGTGCTCGCGCGAGCAAAGCCAACATCACCCAGCCCGTCCCCTCCTGCCGCTTTCATTGCTTATTTCTTCCTTTTGGGTCATTTTTAAAAGTTGGGAAAGGATAAAGATGCTGAAGTTGGCGTGGAAAGCCTCCTGGAACGAGCTGCATTATTAAAAATGCTCAATTTAATTCAGATTGATAACTGCATTAAAGTAGCGGGTTTTCCCATCTGTAATTGAGTTACACCTACAGCATTGAAGTCAAAATGATTTTAATCACCGCCAGTGTTAGGTGATGTGTGCTAAATTCCTGGTGTCAATGTGAGTGCTCAGAAACATCAATTAGAGATGCCGCGCTCCTTCCTCTTGCTGCTGTCACACGCCGCGCGCGGGGGCTCGCTCTGCCCTGGGCGAGCTCCCGCGGCCGCTGCTCCTCGTCCCCCGCTGCTCCTCGCCGCCCTCGCCCCTGCGAGCATCCCTGCCACCGCCAGCCCTGTCTCACCAGCCCTGTCCCAGGTGTGTGCCTGCACGGGTGCGGCTGCGTGTCTGCGGTTCCGCTGCCACCGCGTTTGGGACCTGGATGTACGACGTGGACAGGCGCAAACACACAGCGTCCCCCGGCTGGGAAAAAAAGGCAGGCTCTCTTTCATCTTGACATCAGATAACCTTGATAAATTCTCTTATTAAATTGAATATCTTTGATCAATCACAGTAAAACTTGAGGAGATGAATTATTAAAATGAAGAATTGCTTTGTAGGGTTTATGGTTATTGTGCTCTTAAATTAAAAATGTAGGTGCTGTTATTTAAAAGAAAAAATATTCCCCCTGTCCCTAAAGTCATGTATATCATTTTGGCTCCAGCCAGAGACCTCTGAGAAGCAGAAATCACACCCCTCTCTTTGCACGCACTAATTAGACAGCCCCCTGTTTTCCTAGGCCATGAATTATGGGCATGAGATGCTGCACAGATCTGTGCTACGTGGCACGGTGGAGTGGGTCAGCGTCCCCATGACAGCGTGACTCCTGCGCCGGGGCATCGCGCTCCCGGGACAGGCGTTACCTTGGCTCACCGGCTGCCCAGAGAGCTTCCAGGAGCCATGGGCTCCACAGCGGTGAAACCAACTCAAGCTGTTTTGAGCCTTCAAAGTTTTAGCTACCCCACAGGAAAATACAAATCTCAGGGGCTCCTGAGACACGTCCTGCATGAGATCGCCTGCTTCTGGGGCTGCCTGCGCTGAGCAGGATGCTCCACACACGACAAAAGCCTTGGTGCCTGAACAGCCGTTCCTTCGCGGGGTGCAGAGCAGCGGTGGGGTCTGTGCGTGCCGGAGGAGGGATGCTGCTCGTAGGCAGAGAGCCCCAGCTCCAGTACCCATCCCGCACACTGCTGCCCGCACGTAAGCGTCATTCTGCCGATGACGGAGTGCCATTTTTCAGAGCCGGTCTCTGTTTGCCAAATGCTCCATCCTCCACCGCGCGCTCTCGGTGCATGGTTGGACAAGGTGTCATTACAGAGATTGAAACGGAACTCAATTTCCTGGAGGGCTTGTCTTTGCTCCGTGCTGCTGTAATGCACATGCTTCCATTTCCCAGTTAAGTGCCTCAGTCTTTTCTGGGCTATTATTCTAATTTGATAACATTATATATTTTTTTAAGCTTAGTTGTACAAAATGTAATGAAAGCGGTGAAGACGTCAGCGCCCGCAGTGCAGGGAGCGTGGGAGGATGCGAGTGGGATTCAGACATGAAGGTGCCGTGTCGCACTGGTCCTGACGGTCTCCGATTTGGCAGCCGCCTGGTGCCGGTGCTCCCGATGTGCCGAGGGTCCGGGGTGGGGCGGGAAGGCTGGGGTAGGCTGGTGGCTGTCACCAGAGAATGGTGGGTAGCTCTTCTGTGGCTGTTTTGTTCTCCAAATTTCCTGTCCCGTTAGCAGGGAGACATCCCTGGACGGCCTCCCACGCCGGCTTCACCCAGGGTCCCGGTGGGAGCAGAAATGGCTGTTGCTGAATCCAGCCCAGCGTGGTTACGGCAGGGAGAGGGCAAGAGGAGAGGTGGCCATCGGAACGGTCTGGCCACCCGGAGGCTCCCAGGCTGCTGTCCTTCCTGGTCATCTCGCTGCACATCCAGCCCTCGCTGCTGTGGCTCCAGAGACGGGGTCTGCGACTGCCCCGTGCTTGCCCGCCCCTTCCACGCCTGCCCGGCGTTTGTACGAATTCCTTCCTGCTTCCTTGGTTTTCTGACAGCCCTCTTGGTTTGCTTCTTCCTTGAACTGTTTTTCTTCAAACCCTTCCAGCCCTCATCAGTGAAAGGGGCACAGGGGAATGATGAGTAGATGCCGGGTTTTTTCCGTGCTGGGAGCCGTGGGTTGTTTCGGGACACAATTAAGGCACAATTCTCTCACACTGAAAGGCAAACCGTGTTAAAACTCCAGCCTACGTCCGATGCAACACATACCTGCCACGCCGCTCATGCTGAACAGCAAAAGGCTGAAGCGGTTTGCGGGCTGGGGAAAATTCCCGTCTTCCATCCGCTGTGGCAGAGGCTGTGTCACACAGCGGCAGGCGTACAGGGAGCGCGGCGTGGAGCACCGGGACTGGGAGCAGCTGGGATAGACACCACATCCCGGGCTCAGCAGCGTGGACTGGGGGGTCCCGGGGAGCTTGTGGGCGCCGGCGTGTGGTTTTGGCTTCACGGCAAGGCGGCAGCACCCTGCGGGGCCTCCTGACATCGCCAGGGGAGGGGGGGGCTGTCGGGATCACCACTCCCCAGCTTAGCGGCTGAGCGTACGCAGAAAACGTCAGGGCAGAGAGAGCAAACCTTCCCCCCAGGAGTCCTCAGAATGAGGTTTAATCTTTTCCAGCCAGTGTCTGGAAATCCAGGACAAAATGTTTTTGCGTTTTTGGGTATTTTTTTGAGAAAAGACATAGAGCAACTTAGATTTTAGGGTCAGCAAGCAAAGAAATCTCCAGGAACTGATGTGAGGTGGAGGTGACTTCGGTGGGGCACACGCCAGCCCTGTGGTGCCCGCTTCACCTGCAGCTGTGTTGAGCAGGTGACATTGGCCACCGTGGCTGAGCTGCTCGGAGCTGGGAGCTGCCGGGACGTCCGGCCGGGCTCTGAGCCCGCGGGGACAGCAGGGGACGCGGAGACGGCAGGCGGCGAGAGCCAGCTCAGCTCTGCCTGCGTCCATCCACACGGGGGACGGCTGCACCGACACCCGCACGGCCACCCTCGGAGAGATGCCGCCGGAATTCAGCCTGGAGAAGAGGAGGCTCTGGGGAGACCTGATAGCGGTCTTCCAGTACCTCAAGGGGGCCTACAAGAAAGATGGGGAGAGACTGTTCAGTAGGGCCTGTTGTGATAGGACTAGGGGTAATGGTTTTAAAATAGAGGGGGGTAGATTTAGATTGGATATTAGGAAAAAATTTTTCACAATGTGAGTTGTAGAACACTGGAACAGGTTGCCCAGAGAGGTGGTGGATGCCCCATCCCTGGAAACATTCAAGGCCAGGTTGGATGAGGCTCTGAGCAACCTGATCTAGTGGGGGATGTCCCTGTTCCTTGTAGGGGGGTTGGACTAGATGACCTTTGAAGGTCCCTTTCAACCCTAACCATTCTATGATTCTATGATTCTATAGAGTGCACCCTCAGCAAGTTCACCAGTGACACCAGGCTGTGTGGTGCTGTCAACACGCTGGAAGGGAGGGATGCCATCCAGAGGGACCTTGACAAGCTGGAGAGGTGGGCCCGTGTGAACTTCATCAAGTTCAAGCAGGCAAAGTGCAAGGTCCTGCACATGGGTCATGGCAATCCCAGGCACAAATACAGGCTGGGTGAAGAATGGATGGAGACCAGCCCTGAGGAGAAGGACTTGGGAGTGTTGGTGGATGAGAAGCTCAACATGAGCCAATAATGTGCCCTTGCAGCACAGAAAGACTGCCGCACCCTGGGCTGCATCAAAAGGAGCACAGTCAGCAGGTTGAGGGAGGTCATGCTGCCTCTATGCTCCACTCTAGTAAGACCTCACCTGGAGTACTGCATTCAGCTCTGGAGCTCCCAACATAAGAAGG
Source organism: Ardeotis arabs (assembly GCA_011801015.1). Classification (NCBI taxonomy): domain Eukaryota; kingdom Metazoa; phylum Chordata; class Aves; order Otidiformes; family Otididae; genus Ardeotis; species Ardeotis arabs. The sequence goes on along the minus strand of JAAGAY010000202.1, from coordinate 10,642 downwards.
ACATGGACCAGCTGGAGCGGGTCCAGAGGAGGGCCACGAAGAGGATCAGAGGGCTGGAACACCTCTCCTACGAGTACAGGCTGAGAGAGTTGGGGCTGTTCAGCCTGGAGAAGAGGAGGCTCCGGGGAGACCTGAGAGCGGTCTTCCAGTACCTCAAGGGGGCCTATAGGAAAGACGGGGAGTGACTCTTCAGTAGGGCCTGTTGCAATAGGACAAGGGTTAATGGTTTTAAAATAGAGTGAGGTAGATTCAGAATAGACATTAGGAATTTTTTTTTCTTTTTTTTTTCAGTGAAGGCGGTGGAACACTGAAACAGGTTGCCCAGAGAGGTGGTAGATGCCCCATCCCTGGAAACATTTGAGGCAAGGTTGGATGGAGCTCTGAGCAACCTGATCTAGTTGGAGATGTCCCTGCTTCTTGCAGGGAGGTTGGACTAGATGACCTTTAAAGGTCCCTTCCAACCCTAACTATTCTATGATTCAATATATCCAAAGTATTGGTAGAGTTGGTTCCTTTTTAAAAAGAGTGGTGCAATATAGTGACATTCCTAATGACGAGGTTCAGTTAATGGTATGTAAAAACAATTAACAACTGAATTCCACTTAGATTTTTCAGTGATTAGTTTTGTGGTTGTTCTTTTATAAAGTATGAAATGCCAGCAAAATATGTGTGCATGCTGGAAACATTTCCCACAAGGGACATAGCATGGCAGAACCACCTACACAGAACTTGCTAATCCCAACAGCTGATATAAATACTAACTGGGTGTTGCTTCTGCAAGAGTTTCTATTCTACACAGGCTAAAAAGTTACTATTTCCTTTATTTTATCTCCTACCGAGATTCAGTAAAAGGAACAACTCAATAATCTGTATGAGAAATATCTTCTTAATGTTAGCAACCATCACATCATACTGATAGGGACCTTCACTAACCTGAAGAATGGTAGATATTCTTCAGAGATATTTGAATCAGTAAGGTTCCACTCTGTTCTGGAGTTCAAAATTTTCACATGGTTAGAAGTAAGCCTTGACAACTTGATCTACATTTCGAGTCAGAAGCTCAAGATTTAGTCCAAATGACTTTAATAAGATCCATGTTTTATTGTCTTGGACATGTGCTTTGGATAAGTTGGGGTAATAGGCAAGAAAAAGTTTATTTTAATAGCTGTAAAATGCACAGGTAGCTGGTAGATAGCTCTTCTAGCTATACTATTCTCATTGCTGCACTTTGGTAAAGACAACAGAACTCAAGCACAAAATCTGGTCGAGTTCAGAAAAACACAGCAATAGTTCAAATCTTCCTTGTAAGAAGGAGATGAGCAGTGCCCATCTGTAACTTCTCTGTTTCCAAGAGAATTTAAATCTTATTCGTTATCAAACCAAAGATATTCTGCATTTTGTCAACAAAAATAATAGTATACATTGTCAGATGCACTACATTTCCACAGCTATGCTTTTTTTTTGACAGAAAAGACAAGTCAATCCCCCAATCTCCCTCTACTTTGCTTAATTTCTTTCTGCTATCTCAAAACAGACTATTATTGTGTTTATAAATCAACGCGTAATGCTTCTCAACTGCATGACGATCTCAAATGGGCTGCACAATTTAGGAGACTGCAAACTGCACACACATCTGCTGGTGAGGCAGAAAGATCTGTAAACGCACAAAACTGGCAATCTAGAGCATCCCACACACTTCCCTATCATAAACACTCTAGTCAGTGCTATGTCAAGACAATGATAAAAAACACATCAAAGTTGAGAAGCAATCTAATACCAAAACTTAAGATTTTCCTAAAATGGATTAAATTATTAAACCTCAACAATGACGCTGCAGTACTGAGGAGAGCCTTAAAACAGTTAAGTGAAGGGAAAGAGGACACATCCAAAGGCTATAAGGATACTGTCAGTTATGAAGTTTTATAAAAGTAGATTGTATCTCTTAGAAATCTGACATACTTCATGAGACCAGATCTAGAGCATTTCAACACAGGCTAAACACAGATGCACCTGAGAAAATCTTCAGCAAGGCTTTGCTTATTTCTCATGGAGCCCTGGAACACCTGATAGAAAGCCTGGGTTTGCTGTAATTCATGCTAGCAAGGCTCTAAACCAGTCTATTCCCATAGTCTCCACTCCAAGCGCATAGTCCTTTACAGCTGTGCTAACTCCAAGAGTTACATTTCTGAATATCAGTTTAACTCCTTTTAGCATGCATGGGTGTAATTATGACTGCAAAAGTCCGTTTCCACATTTGCCTTTAGTGGCAAGTCTTTAGTAAGGAATAACCACAAGGGCAAAAACTTTCTCAGACTATGCATTGGAATCCAGCATTTTGATAGATGCTTCCTCCTCTTTTCCTGGGGATTTGTTCGTTGACTTGTGTGTTTAGCCTCAAAGTAACATTCTGGTCTTTCAAATGTTGCATTGAAGATCCTTCTGATACAATTTGATGCTTTTAGTTTATCTGACAAAGAATAGCAGATTACAGCAGAAATAAGAACTTTCAGTAGTGACGGAGAGAGTTACTGATATCAAGACGAGATTTAATGAGTTTACTGATTTTATGTTCGTCTGTAGGCAAGAATTATTTACAGCACAATATTTATTCAGGCCTTCCAAATTTTGTTCAAGAAAAGCAGACTTTGGATACAGCCAGCAAAAAACCATTCCAAGCACTTTTGCAGTCAATTGAAGAATGAAGCTGCTTGACTAAAAGTGGAAAATGGAATATATTATCATACTGCATTAATTCACAAATTGAAAACAGTTGTTCGAAAACATTTTTCTTCTTTACAAAAGCGGCACTTCCTTTGGATTTCATTTGCACAGCAAGGCTACACTTCTACTCTTCCTCACCTCACCCCCTTCCCAAAATAAAAGGAAATATATGTAAATTAGGAACATGAAGACTGGCATCAAATGATCAAAGAGTACATTCTAAACTAAAATTTTCAGGAAAGGCAACTAGATGGTCATTCTAATAAAGATTTATGTCTTTGATAATCCTGGTAGTTCTGTATTCCATGGTAAAGATAAAGATACTTTTAAAAAAATATTTTGTTTTTTTACTAATGAAGAAAGTTACTTCACCAGCACAATATAGTTTAGATGCTTGCTTACTTGAATATATTGATACAAATTTATAAATTAAAGACAATATAAAACTAATAGAACAGGATGCACAATTTCTATAACTGGACAATTCTGAATATGTTAATCTATTTAGGATTGTATTTTTTAAAATTTCAATTTGATATGTAGTGTCATAAAAAGATTTACTTTAGTTTTGTGATATGTTCCCAAAGAATCACTGAAGGAGATGGATAAAGAACACTGTTAACATAACTTAAACTTTTATTATGTCTATGATATCTTTGAATCTCAAAACACTTGCTCATATCTTGGGAAAACATTTTCTTACTTTGAAAAAGAGCTTAATGAAATGCTAGTCCAATAACACGGAAGTATGTGTGGATATTTTTAGAGGGTGACTGATGTTAAACAAAAGATTATCTCAGCTCTACACAAATTATTCATAGTTTTTATTTACTGAAAAAAAAAAAACCAACAACCATATTTCGTTCTTATTTTTTTGTCACAGGAACCTTAATTTGAACTCTGATAGCTAGAGATTAGGGGCTATAATACATAAATGAAAAGCATGACTTCATAATGTTATAGACATGGAATTGTTATAGACATGGAGAGGAAATATTTTATTAACGCAGACAGTGTATCTAGTAAAAGCAGATCTTAACCCAGTGATCTGATGCAGTATACCCTGGAATTATGGAAGGCTGCCTATTGATTTTAATGGTTACCAAATGGCCACAGACTTCATTGAGGCTTCGTTGTAGTTTCAGGCTGTTGACCGCTAAATCTGTGATTTCAGTGTGGTAAATTAAAAACTTAGACCAATTCACTGAAGTTGTCTGATGATTCTTTATTTTACACCTCAAACACACTTGTCATTTACTCTCAGGCATTCTGCATTTGTCAAATACATCAAGATGCTTCAAGAGCAGCGGGGAAGACAGTCTAGCTTTGATCATATTTTGTGTTACCTGTGTTTGTTATAGAGCACTTCTATTTGCATTCTTGATAAATCAGGGCCCTGAAAAGGGTTTCAGACTTCTCTCTATGCTCTATTCAGTGCCATGGGAATACAGTAAACGTGCTCACAGATTTTCAATTGGGAGAGCTTTTCTGGGCTTTGTTGATTTTGCGGTTTGCTCTTAAATACAGCGGGAAATTCTGGCTGATGTTTTCAGGGTTGCCTAAGGGATTTTGATGACCAGTTCCTATTAAAATTAATGAGAACTGTGCATACAAATCCCATTGGTAATCTCACCCTTTATGTTATTCAAACAGAAGAGAGTGAGAAGAGTGACATGTAAAATAAAATTTACGTTGCATTAAAAAAGAAAGTCTTGCTATCTATAAAACCATTCAACAGTCTCTTTCTCCTCAACCTTCACTGAAATCCTTTATGGAAACTCTATGAAATCACTTTTATTATAGCTCTAGAGGCTTATACTTGGGCCTTGTTTTACATGGGTTGTTGGACTGATATTTATTTTATATTACAGTATATTTCTGAAACTTTGACCTCTACATTGTTACAGGAAAGTGCTATAATACTAATAAAAATTGGCAATAAGAATTTCAGTTTTTAGCACTTTTGCTGATGCTTTGTATCTTTCACATTGCTCTTTCATTGACATTTCTGAGCCCTAGACATACCTTTGTTCTAACTGTTTAGGAGTCAGTCCTGCATGATGTAGTCCTAGAAATGGAAAGTACGTTTTTTCAACACCTCCAGGGATGGTGACTCCACCACTTCCTTGGGCAGCCTGTTCCAGTGCCTGACCACTCTTTCAGTAAAGAAGTGTTTCATAATATCCAACCTAAACCTCCCCTGCTGCAAATTGAGAACATTTCCTCTCGTCCTATCACTAGTTGCTTGGGAGAAGAGACCAACACCCGCCTCCCTACAACCTCCTTTCAGGTAGTTGTAGAGAGTGATGAGGTCTCCCCTCAGCCTCCTCTTCTCCAGACTAAACAATCCGAGTTCCCTCAGCCACTCCTCATAAGACTTGTTCTCTAGACCCTTCACAAGCTTTGTTGCCCTTCTCTGGACATGCTCCAGCAATTCAACATCGTTCTTGTACTGAGGGGCCCAAAACTGAATGCAGTATTTGAGGTGTGGCCTCACCAGTGCCGAGTACAGGGGCACAATCACTTCCCTACTCCTATTGGCCACACTGTTCCTGTTACAAGACAGGACGCTGTTGGCCTTCTTGGCCACCTGGGCACACTGCTGGCTCATGTTCAGCTGGCTGTCTACCAGTACCCTCAGGTCCCTTTCCTCTGGGCAACTTTCCAGCCACTCTTCCCCAAGCCTGTGGCGTTGCATGGGGTTGTTGTGACCTAAGGGCAGGACCCAGCACTTGGCCTTGTCGAACCTCATACAGTTCACCTCGGCCTATTGGTCCAGCCTGTCCACATCTCTCTACAGAGCCTTACCATTCTCGAGCAGATCAACACTCCCACCCAATTTGGTGTCATCTGCAAACTTACTGAGGGAGCACTCAATACCCTCATCCAGATCACTGATGAAAAGGGAAATGTCCTGATGGAAATGGGTCAGGCAAAGAGTAAAATCAGGACCCTGAATTTTAGGAAAGCTAACTTTCAGCTCTTCAAGGAGTTAGTCAATAGGACTGCCTGGGAAACTGCCCTCAAGGACAATGCAACAGAACAGAGCTGGCAGATCCTTAAGGACACCTTCCATACAGTGTAAGACCTCTTGATCCCTAGATGTAAAAAATCAGGAAAGGAAGGCAAGAGACCTTCATGGCTGAGTCAAGACCTGCTGGTCAAACTAAAGGGCAAAAAGGAAATGTATAGGTGGTGGAAGCAGGGACAAGTATCCTGGGAAGAGCATAGGAATGCTGCCTGGTTGTGTAGGGATGCAGTCAGGAAGGCCAGGGTGCAGCAGGAGCTGGGCCTTACAAGGGATGCAAGAAATAATGAGAGCCTTCTACAAGTATGTCAGTCAGAAAAGGAAAGTTGAAGAAAGTGTACCCTTCCCCCCCTGCAATGAGCAAGACTGATGAACTGGTAACAACAGACAAGGAGAAGGCTGAGGTACTCAACAACTTTTTTTGCCTCAGTCTTCACTGGTTACCTCTCTTCCCACACCTGTGAAGTGGATGTACTGTAAGATGGGGATTGTAGGAGGAAAGCCCCTCCTAGAAGCCCCTAAGAGAAGATCAGGTTCATGACCACCTAAGGAACCTGAATATACATAAATCTATGGGACCTGACAAGACGCGTCTCAAAGTCCTGAGGGAATTGACGGATGTCAATTGTAGTTACCAAGCCACTCTCCATATTTGAAAAGTCATGGCAGTCAGGTGAAGTCACTGGTGACTGGAAAAAGAGAAACATTGCAACCATTTTTTAAAAGGGTAAAAAGGAGGACCCTGGGGACTACTGACCTGTCAGCCTCCTCTGTGCCTGCGAAGATCATGGAACAGATCCTCCTAGAAGCTATGCTAAGGCACACGGAGGACAGGGAGGTGGTTCAAGATAGCCAGCATGGCTTCACCAAGGGCAAGTCCTGCCTGACAAACCTAGTGGCCTTCTATGATGGAGTGAGTACATCCGTGGACAAGGGAAGAGCTATGGATGTTGTCTACCTGGACTTCTGTAAGGCCTTTGACACAATCCCCCACAACTTCTTTCTCTCTAAATTGTAAAGATATGGATTTGATGAGTGGACTGGTCGGTGGATGAGGAATTGGTTGGATGGTTGCATCCAGAGGGTAGTGGTCAATGGCTCAATGTCCAGAGGGAGGCTGGTGACAAGTGGTGTCCCTCAGGGGTCTGTACTGGGACCAGTGCTGTTTAACATCTTCATCAGTGACATAGACAGGGAGATTGAGTGCGCCCTCAGCAAGTTTGCAGACAACACCAACCTGGGTGGTGCAGCTGACAAACCTGAGGGAGGGGATGCCATCCAGAGGGACCTGGACAAGCTTGAGAAGCAAGTCCATGTCAGCCTTGTGAGTTGTGCAAGGTTGTGCACACGGGTCAGGGCAACCCCCAGTATAAATACAAGCTAGAGGATGAAGGGATTGAGTGCAGCTCTGCCAACAAAGACTTGAGGGACTGGTGGACAAAAAGCTGGACATGAGCTGTCAACGTGCACTCACAGCCCAGAAGGCCAACTGCATCCTGGGCTGCATCAAGAGGAGCGTGGCCAGCAGGTCGAGGGAGGTGATTCTGCCCCTCTACTCCACTCTTGTTAGATCCCACATGGAGTACTGCATCCAGGTCTGGAGCCCTCATCACAGGAAAGACATGGACCAGTTGGAGCGAGTCGAGAGGAGAGCCACAAAGCTGATCAGAGGGCTGGAGCACCGCTTCTATGAGGAAAGACTGAGAGATTTGAGACTGTTCAGCCTGGAGAAGAGGAGGCTCTGAGGAGACCTTATTGTGGCCTTCCAGTACTTAAAGGGGGCCTATAAGAAAGATGGGGAGAAACTCTTTAGCAGGGCCTGTTGTGATAGGACAAGGGGTAATGGTTTTAAACTAAAAGAGAGTAGACTCAGTGGAGACACAAGGAAGAAATTTTTTTACAGTGAAGGTGGTCAAGCACTGGAACAGGTTGCCCAGAGAGGTGGTGGATGCCCCATCCCTGGAGATGTTCAATTCAGATTGAACGGGACTCTGAGCAACCTGATCTAGTTGAAGATGTTCCTGCTCCTTGCAGGGTGGTTTGACTAGGTCACCGTTAAAGGTCTCTTCCAACCCAAACCATTCTATGGCTCTATCTTTGCAAACCCCTTGTAGGCAGCGGAAGACTGCAATTAGATCTCACCTTAGCCTTACTATCTTTTCTCCAAGAAGAGACAACAAGCTCAGTTCCTTCAACATTTCATCATACGGCCAGTGCTCCAATCTCCTCCTCACCTTTGACTTTCTCCTGGAAGTCAAGATTTGTCTTGCATGGGAGAAATAAAAACTGACTCTGTACTTCAGATATGGTCTTACTAGAGCCAGCTCACTTGGAAGCCACACAGTTTCACTCTTTGTGGAGGTATTTGATATGCAAGAGATGGTCACACCAGCTATTGAAAGGGAATCTGTCCTGTGGTGTTTCACAAACACCATTGTGCTCATTCTAGCAGTCCTGTACAGTCTTAAGCAGCAACTCAAGGCACCCTTAGCACCAGTTGTTGCACGAACCCTTTGCACATATTGTGATCACAGTGCTTCTGGTTACTGGCCTCTACAGATGTCAGTTAAACAGGTAGCCAGATTTCAGTCTTTTCTAACCACTGAGAATTTCTTACTTGGCAGGCAATAGCTTGCACTCACTTTGGTTCCCAGCTGTGTGTCACTGTCCTCATGAGGGCTACAACTTTCTGTGCTCCAAAAAGAAAGCAGAATCTGAAGAAAGGACACTTTTGTTGAAGGAGTTTCACATTTCCTGTACTTATTGTCAAGGGCCTTAGTGCAAGCCATGCCCCTACCCCTCAGCTTGAGGGGTTTGTCCACCTGGGCTTAGGGCCAGCATTTGGTGCAGCTGTGTGGCTTTAAGTCAGAAAAAAAGAGACATTTGAGAGAGACTTATGAGAAGTGGCCACATAGCCACATGCAAGGTATGACGAGCACCCGTGGTCCTCTCATGAGCAACCTTGGAACTATGCCTATTCCTAGTCATGTAACTCTCTGATCCTGCCTTGTCACTTGTGTTATCATCGCAGCTTCTCCTGCCAATTGCAAACACATGACCACCTCAGGGCCCTGGCCCTATCCTGGCCCAGTTTGCCTGGGCTCTGCTTGTTGGGGTGCTGTGTGACTGCATCCTGACAAGGAGGGACAGGAAGGACCTTGCCAGCCTATGGGCACCCATGCTGACCCTGGACAAATATTCAAATACATAATATTTAACTTCTAACTCAGTGTAGTCCAGAACAAATCTCTACCCCACCACCACCCCCACAGCATTTACTTCAATTCAATTTTCTTTAGATTATTCAATTGGTAATTTGGATGCAAGTTTAAAAGTTTTTTCCAAAAGTCTTCAGTAAATATAAAAAAGATAAAACATGATTGTACTCCAAATATCCAGTGTTAGAAACTGAAATTGCTCCTGAATGCTCTTCCTATTTAAGAAGTTGTGCTTCTGAATAATTTATTTTAAAATCTTTCATGCAGACTCTGCCAGAAAGAGGATACAAAAAAAAAAAAAACCAACCAAAACCAAACTCATTTTTCATGAAGGAAAATATGTATTTTTTTAAACAAGATTTATCTTAAGTGTTATAACTATTTGATATTTCACCACCATATTGTTCTTCTGGTTGTAGGAAGCATCAGGCTACATCAGAGCCATCAATATTTTATTATATGTATCACAGGAGATAGTGCAAATTTTTGAAGTGTTTAATGAATCATAGCTCTGTTATCTCTTTTTTTTTCACCTCAGTTAACAGAAAGAAAAAGATACTTCTGTGAGGAAATTGTAAGATACAATTAGGAGTAGAAATAGATCAGAATGTTCTCTGTTGTTCAGCCCTTAGAGAATTCCTGTCAAATTTCTCTACTAAAATCAATCATTTCTAGTCATTTATTAATGAACAAAAAGTACTAGTTTTTAAGAATTTAACTTGGTTTATAACTATTAACATCTTCATGCAATTGTTTAAATGTTGACCATAGCCATTTTGGCTTTTGTTTCAGAACATTGCAAACCTTCCCAATTACCTCTGAATTTACCAAATATTTCCTTTTTTTTTTCTTCCTCCTGGCCACAGATAAGTGGAATAACACTGCTTACTGTCATGTCAGAACTCTTTCAGATGTTGCACCCTATCTACATTTTGATTTTACATGGTTTTGAAGGTTTTTTTTGTGTGTCAAGATCACAGAGACAGAGATGAGGATAGCCATCAGAACACTAAAAATTACCTAAAGAAAGAATCTTCACTCTCTGTTAGATTTAGCAAACAAAGGTAAAAGAGAGGCAGTAAATTTTAAACAATCCTTTTATTCTAATTTTTACACAATTTACTAATAAAGCTGCTTCGAAGTTATATAGTAATCACATTATCCATGGAATAAAGTGCTTGCTAATTTTATTTCTTGGTCAATGGTAAGCTGATCAACTTTAACTGCTGTAGTGGAAAAGATAAGGTGCAAAGAAACTGCAAGCAGCAGGTACAGTCTTACCGAGTGGCTCCCCACTGGAAACAATTAAATCTCAACACAAATAGACTCTAATACATTCATCTTATTAAACTAAATCCTGCTTCTTCCAAAGGAATGCAAGGACCACTTAGACACAAAACTAAAAGTAGAGAGTGATTTTGAGCACGCCAGTGTAATTTTATGTAAATATACCCCAAACACTGAGTGTCTTTGATGAGATAATTTTCATAAAATTACCAGGATCACTCTGAGTAGACAAAAAAGAAGATAATGAAAATTATATCAAAGCCTTGTCCCCAAAATTCATATTTATCTCATCCTTTAAAAAAAAAAAAAGAAATAAAAAACTTCTTAAAAATTTTGGAGCATAATATTAAATCTGAGCTAAAAAAAAAAAAAAAAAAAAAAAAAAAAA
>JAAGAY010000199.1:0-14826 GCA_011801015.1 Ardeotis arabs | reverse complement strand
GTCACCCCGAGCAGGTGGAGGCTTCTGCCCTGGCAGGGAGCTGGCACCCGCTGCAGCCCTCCCTGGCCGAGCCTCCCTGCTGATGGACCGAGAACGGTGAATTGTGGGGTGCAGCTGCACAAAAGCCTTTTTTCTCCCCCTTTGGGCCCCTAAAGCCAGAAGTTTTGCAGTGCTGCAAATGCCGCTTGCCTGAGTCCTTCAGCAGCTGCTTCCCCGGCAGGGCAGGGCGCAGGCAGCCTTCCTGCCAATAACTGCCATCCACTTTTTATCCTTCTTTTCCCTTTTTTTTTTCCAGGTTCTTTCAAAAACTCCTGCCACAGAGATGGAGGAAGAACAACCACGATTTCAGAGAGCATGTAAGGGCAGGGAGCAGGAGCCAGCTCTGGCTGCCTGCCCGCTACCTGCACTGCCGGGTGTTTGTCTCCCTCTCTGAAATCTTCCCTTTCCCTGGCTTTCCAGACATTGTGCATATGGGATCCAAGCCAAACCAAACCGGAGTGGCTTACCGCCCTGTCCCAGCCCCTTGATTCGCAGCATAAAAATCGTATCACTGAGCTATATGATGAAGAGAGTTCAGAGGAGGAGGAGGAGATTTTCAGCCGGTTCGAGCTAGAGTAAGTGGGATGGTGACGATACCAGCGCATGGTTTTCATCTCTTGTTCTGATGTAGGAACTGCTGAGCCTTTCCTTGGCTGTTATTTCCTCAGATGTTGTTTCCTCAGACGTTGTGTCCTTTCTGGTGTTTCAGGTGCATACCCTAGAAAAGCTGTGATCGTGGGGAAATGCGATGACCTGGAGTCCCCTGCCTCTGCCAGACTGTTGTACCCCAAAAGGCAGAGCAACAGTCCCTCCCCATGGAGCAGGATGCTGCAGGCTGCTGCGTGCTCTCAGTACCCAAAGCTCATCCCAGCAAGATGGGAAGAGGAGGGCTACGAGGGACGGGGAGCCCTCCTAGGGCTCCAGCAACAGCGGGCCAGGCTGGGTGCAGCACTTGGTGCCAAGAGCCGCAGCTGTGCAGCCTCCCTCCGGCCATGGGGCACGCTGCCTCCGGGAGGGGCCGTCCTTGTGGAGGAAGACGAGGGGTGAGGACGGCTCTTTTCTGCAGGAAGCGAGCGAGGGGCTGCCGAGGGCGTTGGGGTGCGGGGGCACAGTGCGGGGTTTGTATATAGTTGTATCTTTGTTAGTGGTAAGAGCGGGAAGATGCTTATAACCAGATTTCAGCCTTGTCCTGCTGAGGATGTGAGAAACCTCCCAGAGCCCTGGCATCTGGATTTTCAGTGGGCAGGCTGGGACCCAGACAACCACCTGTGTATGACAGCTCTTTGTCACACCCGTGGCAAAGCAGCTCACCAAGACCATCTGCTGAACTTTTGAAATGTTGGTAGAAATTGAAATAAATTACTTGGCAGAAATGGGCTTCACCTGACAACATCCATTCAGCTCTATCCCTGCTAACAATAAAAAAGAAAACATCCCACTTGCTTTAAGTCAGACCTCTCCCTAACCGGCCCATCAGCCCTGTTATCTGTGAGCCAAGGCTGCACAGCCAGGCAGGAAAACCAGGTGGATTTTCGACCCGCGCCGGAGCAGTTTCACAACAGACTGTAGCCTGTGGGTGAGACTCCACACTGGAGCAGGGGAGGAATGTGATGAGTTCTTCCCCCGAGGAGGAAGGAGCGGTGTAAAGTGACAAGTGATGAACTGACTGCGACCCCCATTCTCTCTTCCCCTCCCGTGCTGCTCAGGGGGGGAAGGTGGTAGAGATAATGTTAAGCCTGGGCAGAGGGAGGGGTGAGGGGAGGTTATCTTGTTCTCTGTCTCGTTATCCTGCTTTGTTTTTTGTAAAAAATGAGTCGTTTTCCCCAGGTCGAGTCTGTTTTGCCCGTAACGGTAACTTTAAGGATCTCTCCCTGTCCTCATCTCAAACCTCGAGACTTTTTCCTATTTTATCTCTCCCTGTTCCCTCAGAGGGTGGGAGGAGTGAGAGAGAGACTGCGTAGTCTGGTCCCGAGCGGAGCTAAACCACGACATCTGAGGAGCTTCATGCCCCTTCCCATTGCTTGTGCTGCCTCTGAGATTCATTCATCACTCAGAGGTACAAAATTTTACTTAGTTTAACGAAAAAGCAGTTTGAAATTAGAAATAATTTTTGCTTTACATTGTGATAATGCGCCAAATACAAGTAGTTGGGGCTCGACACATGTGGCTCAACACATTATCGCAAGACTGAGGTTTTATTTTTTTAAAAGAAATTTCACTTGGAGAAATACTTGTTTCTGTGCCTGTGCAGATGTGTGTGGGTACCACAGCCACTCCTCTGGCAAGACGTCTCCCTCTGCCGTCTCCTGCTTTCTCCTGCAGCTCAGAGCGAACCTGAGCTGCAGGCTCTTGCAGGGAGGGCTCGTTCCTTTTCTTTTCTGTAAGTGGAATGCACATCTGTTACGCTGTCTAAATAACAATTGTGCTGCTAAGCCGGCTTCCAAATATAGCTGACCTGGATAAGTTGACAGGAAATCACTTCCTCTCCAAAACCAGCATATATTTTGGGGGCTTAATTTTAGTAACACCAGGATTATTGCCCATTTATTTTGCTGTTACGTATTTGGGAAGAAAACATTGGATATGACACACTTCATTTCACAGTGTTAAGACTTCCCTTCCTAATCGAACACTGCAGAACTTTTAGAAACGACGTGAAGACAGAGCTGCACTGATTAGATGGCATCTCCCAGCTAGGGAGCTCATCATCAAAACTGAGATCAGACAAAACTTCTTCTTCTTCGAGTTCAAACTGCTCCAAGGACAATTCACTGACCTGTGAAAAGAAATCAAGAATAAATTTCTTTCTCCACAACATATTTTAGCTTCATCCTTCTGCACCTGGAAGCAATATATTTTTACCACATACAAGAGACAGCTTCCCTGGAATTTACCAACTCAGGAACGTTTCTGCTTTGGAAAGACTGACTGACATCACGAGGCAGTGAACCTAAAGGACACCCAGCAGCTCTCCTCCCAGGCAAGTCCCTCCGAACCCCTGTCTGTTTCTCCTCCTATCAGGCTGGAAGGTGCCTTGCAGAGAGAGCACCCGGTTACCTCCCCCACACCGTCAGAAGGGAAGTGAGATGGCAGGGGAGGCGAGGGACGACTCTTTCAGTGAAACAGAGGTTTGAGAAGCAGCAGGCTTTCTGTTTGACTTTGCTGCTCACTTCCTTTATGGTCATTGCGTGTTAGGTCAGTTCTCTGCGGGTTTAAAAGAAGTCAGATGGAACGGGCCGTACAGAGGAAAATGCAGAGAGAGAACAGATCAGCAGAAATTTCATCTTAGAATCATGGAATCACAGAATTGTTTGGGTTGGAAGGGACCTTCAAAGCCCACCCAGCCCAACCCCCCTGCCAGGAGCAGGGACATCTCCAACCGGATCAGGTTGCTCACAGCCCCGGCCAACCTGGCCTGGAACGTTTCCAGGGATGGGGCATCCACCGCCTCTCTGGGCAACCTGGGACAGTGCTCCAGTGCCCTCAGCGTGAAACATTTCTTCCTTATGTCCAGCCTGAATCTGCCTCCTTCTATTTTAAAACCATCACCCCTCGTCCTGTCACACCAGGCCCTGCTGAAGAGTCTCTCCCCACCTTCCCTGCAGCCCGCTTTGGGCACTGGGAGCCGCTCTAAGGTCTCCCCGGAGCCTCCTCTTCTCCAGGCTGAGCAGCCCCAGCTCTCTCAGCCTGGCCTCACAGCAGAGCTGCTCCAGCCCTCTCAGCATCTGCGTGGCCTCCTCTGGACCCTCTCCAACTGGTCCATGTCCTTCTTATGTTGGCGGCTCTTCTCAACTAATAAAAAAAAATCTGATGGACATTAGTTATTTCACACACCAAACTACCTTCTGTTTTACTGTTCCTCTTCAGGAAGAAAGGAAGACAGTGCTGCCCATGGACACGAGGTGACTCAGTGTCATCAAATGGAATAACGCGTCATGAGGTTCGTTAGACACTTCCTCCATGCAAATTGCAGGAGGAGTTGGACACTGCACGGTGCGGTGTAATGCATCATGTGAGAGGGATGCTTGCTTTCAAAAGACCGCGGGGTCAGCGATCTCCCCTGGTAAGCAGCAGTGTTTTCAAACCAAGCGAGATGGAAATCCTCTGCTCAGGACCAGCTGCGTGCAAATGCTGACACGCAGAACGCATCCCACTGAGCACGGTGATTAAAGTTTTAATGTTGTACCCGGGTGTTTTTGTTCTGTGCAGGCTAACAGATCCCACAATCGCCTGCACGGATTTCACCAAAGCTTTTATTTCACCAAAGCTTTTAACAGTCATTCCCTCTGGGCAAGGATAAATTATGAAGTGCATTTCTAGATGGGGAGTTTGATTTATTTAAGAACCTATTAAAAAAATAATTTGGTTTAATCTACTGTGACTTTACTGGGGTTTTCCCTCCCACAGATTCTATGACGAGCAGTCCTGCACACTGCCATGCGTCAGACTTGTCAAGCTGCACCCTAACAGTCCTGCACCCTAACTGCTCGCTTTCCTGGGCGATCTAAAATGTACACACTTGCTGCACAAAGATACCCCAAAAAAGCAAGAGTTTTAAAACTTCAGCATGCTGTACAATTCCAAGATGTGATTACTCCCTGGGATTTAAGTCAAGGTAATTGCTGCATAAAAGGAGGATGTCAGAGGCTGTAACAGTGAACGGCTGTATCTCTGCTCTCTGGATGTCAACACACAGGTCCTGTGCAAAAGCTGAATACCCACTGGTTTTAACTGGACAAGCCCCTTCTGTTCCTCTTCTGTTAAGGAGTCTGTGAGCTCCTCTTGGAACCACGACAGGAACATGCAAAGTGCTGCGGTTCAGTTCATGTCTCCCCTGGAAGCAGAATTCCCCACACCACTTTTTAGGAATATCCTCCAGAGACTTGCCCTGAGGTGAGATAGTAATGTGTGGCATAGTATGTGCGAGAACATGAGCGGCTATCTAGAAAACTTTTCACCTCCCATGGTTTGGCATTTTAGTCCCAAACAACTAAAGTATCCTGACAAAGTAACAGAATATTTGAAGAAAAATTGTTGTGGCTTTTGTAAAGAGGCACAACTGACAGCACTGTGCTGGGCCCTGGCCAGTATTTACCAAACACTGCTCAGTGTTGCGCAGCACCCTCAAGAGAAGGAAAGGTACTCAAACTCCATCAACAGGCACTGCAGCCGAATCACAGAACGAACCTGGGCTGGAATCAGTTGTCCCTGTACACAAGAAGACTTGGAAGCAGAAGTCAGCTTGTTTAGCGAGGGATGAAGAAGCTTCTTCTAAGAGTGAGCAGGAGGAAGAAGAGGAAGGATTGTTTGCTTCATGCCAAGGAAGAACTTGGCAGGTGGGCCCCTCCTCTTTCTCAGAGGAAGAACTCCTGAATGAGACAATAACCACCTGATCTCTATCCCTGAGCGAGCTGTGAGACATGTGGAAAGATTTCAGCCGTCATCCGGGTGAGCACATTGTCAGCTGGCTGCTGCAATGCTGGGATAATGGGGCCAGGAGCCCGGAATTAGAGGCCAGAGAAGCTGGGCAGCTGGGATCCATTTCTAGAGAAGGGGGCACTGACAAAGCAGTTGGAAAAGGGACACCCCTCAGCCTCTGGAGGTGACTCCTGTCAGGTGTGAAGGAGAGGTGTCCTTTCAAGGAGGATGCAATGTGTCACCCAGGCAAGTGGGCTACCATGGAGAGGGGCATCCAGTACCTGAGGGAATTGGCTGTGCTGGAGGGGATTTATGATGATCTGAACAATGATCAGTTATCTAAGGATCCAGATGAAGTCAGGTGCACACAACAAATGTGGCGGAAGTTTGTTTGAAGTACACCATTGTTATATGCCAACTCATTGGCAGTTATGACCTGGAAATATGGAAAGGAAGAAACAGTGGATGAACTGGCTGGCTGACTCTGGCAGTACGAGGAAAGTCTGCCTTCCTCCCTATGGGCCTGTGTCTCGGCTGTGGAGAAACTCTCCCAGGAGTTCCAGCAATTCAAAGCAGATATGTCCCATTCCCCACCAGTATGGGCCAATATTTCAGCTATTAGGAGTAAACGTTTCCCTGCCCAAGAGAGACGGTGTACGTGGCGGTGTACCCTGTGGTTTACCTTGCGTGACCAAGGAGAGGACATGAGGAAGTGGGATGGGAAACCTACCTCGGCCCTAGAGACATGGGTACGTGAGTTGCAGGGAAAAACAATTGCAAATAGAAGTTCTCCCCAGAAAACTGCTGCAGCAGTCTCCAACAGGCAGAGTAGAAGCAATAGCCTTAGTTCTGACCCTCTCAAAGGGACTTCTGATGCATATTTGAAAGAAATGAACAATGAATACTGGGGCTAGGATTAGAGAGGCCCTGCCTCCAGCCAGGTGGAGGAAAGGGACAACAGAGTTTATTGGACTGTGTGGATCTGATGGCCTGGCACGTCAGACCCACAGGAGTATAAAGCTCTAGTTGACACTGGTGCACAATGTACCTTGATGCCACCAAGATCTCATGGGGCAGAACCCATCTGTATTTCTGGAGTGACAGGAGGATCCCAACAGCCGACTGTATTGGAGGCTGAAGTGAGCCTGACAGGGAATGAGTGGCAAAAGCACCCCGCAGTGACTGGCCCAGATGCTCCGTCCGTTCTTGGTATAGACTGCCTCAGGAGCGGGTATTTCAAAGATCCAAAAGGGTACCGGTGGGCTTTTGGTGTAGGTGCTTTGGAGATGGAAGAAATTATACAGTTGTCCCCCTTGCCTGGTCTCTCAGAGGACCATTCTGTTGTGAGGTTGCTGAGGGTTGAAGAACAACAGGTGCCAATTGCTACCACAACTGTGCACTGGTGGTAGTACCGCACCAACCGAGACTCCCTGATCCCCATCCATGAGCTGATTCGTCGACTGGAGAGCCAGGGAGTGATCAGCAAGTCATGCACCTCACCCTTTAACAGTCCTACATGGCCAGTGAGAAAATCAAGTGGAGAGTGGAGGTTAACAGTGGACTATCGTGGCCTGAATGAGGTAACACCATGACTGAGTGCTGCTGTGCTGGACCTGTGAGAACTTCAGTATGAACTGGAATCCAAGGCAGCCAAGTGGTACGCTACCATTGATATTGCCAACGTGTTCTTCTCAATCCCATTGGCAGCAGAATGCAGGCCACAGCTTGCTTTCACTTGGAGGGGGGTCCAGTACACCTGGAACTAACTGCCCCAGGGGTGGAAACACAGCCCCACCATTTGCCATGGACTGATCCAGACTGCACTGGAAAAGGGTGGAGCTCCAGAACACCTGCAGTACACTGGTGATATAATTGTGTGGGGCAATACAGCTTCAGACGCTTTTGAAAAAGGTGAGAAAATAATTAAAATCCTCCTGAAAGCTGGGTTTGCCATAAAACGAAGTAAGGTCAAAGGACCTCCAAGAGAGATACAGTTTTTGGGGATAAAATGGCAAGATGGGCGTCGTCAGATTCCAATAGATGTAGTGAGAAAAATAACAGCCATGGCTGCGCTGACTGACAAAAAGGAAACGCAAGCTTTCCTGGGTGTCGTGGGTTTCTGGAGGATGCATATTCCAAATTACAGTATGATTGTAAGCCCTCTGTATAAAGTCACGCGAAAGAAGAATGATTTTAAATGGGGCCCTGAACAACGACAAGCCTTTGAACAAATTAAACAAGAAATTGTTCATGTGGTAGCCCTTGGGCCAGTCCGGACAGGGCAAGAGGTAACAAATGTGCTCTACACCGCAGCTGGGGAGAACGTCCCTACCTGGAGTCTCTGGCAGAAAGCACCAGGGGAAACCCGTGGTCGACCCCTTGGGTTTTGGAGCTGGGGATATAAAGGATCTGAGGCCTGCTATACTCCAACTGAAGAAGAAATATTGGCAGCATACGAAGGAGTTTGAGCTGCTTCAGAAGTGTTTGGTACAGAAGCGCAGCTCCTCCTGGCACCCCGACTGCCGGTGCTGGGCTGGATGTTCAAAGGAAGGGTCCCCTCTGCGCATCATGCAACGGATGCTACGTGGAGCAAATGGGTTGCACTGCTCGCACAACGGGTTTGAATAGGAAACGCCAACTGCCCAGGTATATTAGAAGTAATCACACACTGGCCAGAAGGCAAAGATTTTGGAAAGCCACCAGAGGAAGAGACAATGCGTGCTGAAGAGGCCCCACCATACAACAACCTCATAGACACCTGGGCCAAAGAGCACGGCATTGAGTGGGTGTATCACATCCCCCATCACGCACCAGCCTCTGGAAAAATTGAACGGTACAATGGACTGCTGAAAAGTACACTGAGAGCAATGTGTGGTGGAACCTTCAAAAACTGGGATAAACATTTAGCAAAAGCCACTTGCTTAGTCAACACTGGGGGATCCACCAATTGAGCTGGCCCTGCCCAATCTGAACTTCTACATACTGCCGAAGGGGATAAAGTCCCTGTGGTGCATGTAAGGAATGCACTGGGGAAGGCAGTCTGGGTTATTTCTCCCCTGGGCAAAGGCAAACCCATGCATGGGATTGCTTTTGCTCAAGGACCTGGGTGTGCTTGGTGGGTGATGCAGGAGGATGGGGAAGTCCGATGTGTCCCTCAAAGAGATCTGATTTTAGGTGAAGATAGCCAATAATTTGAACTGCATGATGTTAATTTCTATATAGTACTGTGTGTCATTATCTAGCTGTTACATGTCCTTCTCTGCTTCCTCCTGCTCCCTGCCCCGAGAGACTTATGTTGTATCAAAAGTATTATTGTAAAAATCACCTAGATCAACAAAGAATGAACTTTGATAAAACAGAGCAAAATACAGCAGTGAGGGAACCAGAACTGGCTCTAGCAACTAGCACCCAGCAACTCGAGATAGACCTTTTCAGTCTGCAGACCATGAACATGCTAAATCACTTGCACCAGACAGACAGCTCAATATTTGTTCAGGTAGTCTGTCCTACCCCCAGAGACTGTTATGACAGATGGAGCCCAAAGTTATGGACTGGATAAACTCAACGGACATTTTAGAGGGATGGCGCGTAGACTAAGGGAGTGATATGTCTGTACGTACATGAGTAGATCAAAGAAAGGAAAAAAAGGTGATGATTACTTGGGAAGTGTAGGATCTGGGCATGATGTAGATGGTATGGAATAAGGAGTGGAAAATGTCCTGGTGAGGATAGAGTTAATATTCACCTGAGCTGAGAGGAGAACTGGAGCTGGTGGCCTCTATGGCTGGGGCACGCAGCTGGGATAGGTTACTAATTAGCCAAAAACTGGGGTAAGTTTACCCAAATTAGCCCAAGGGCTGTTCCATCCCATGTGACATCATGCTCAGTGTGTGAGTGAGGAGGGTGCTGAGGAGAGCCTCCTGCTACTTGGGAGGAAACCGAGCATCAAAATTTGCTGTGAGCTGTTGCACTGTAATGGTTTTCCATTTCTGCTTTGTTTTGTTCTGTTTTTTGTTTTTTTTCTCTTAAATTTGTTTTTTGTATCATCTCAACCCATGAGTGTTGCTGCCTTTTGTTTACCAATTCTTCTCTCTGTCCCACGGGAGAGTGGGTGGGGAGTGAGCGAGAGAGTGTGGGTAGTCCTGAGTGGGGCTAAACTATGAAACCTGGATGACCAGTGCTCTGACACTTACCATCACCTCAGCTATGCTGCTCCCTGGAAAAAAGGCCTTAAAGCCACCTTTAAATGGAGGATGTCGGACCATTGCTCCCACACCAGAAGTGCCAGCTGTGAAAGCTCTTGCTGCTCCTCACTGGTTCTTTCCACTGCATCTACAGGTCCACAAACACTGGGGCTCTGGGCTTTCCTAGACGACCAGGATTCTGACGTTTACCACCACCTCAACCCGGCTGCCCCATAAGAAAAATCCATAAAAATCACGAACGTTGTGATACAGGGAATTAACTGTGTGCAAAATATTGCTTGATTTAGGAGACTGTCTGCTAGACACTGCCTAACAATCCTGTTTGCCTTGAAACTCACTTAAGCTTATCAGGGACTGGTATTTGTTGAGAAACTGGTATTTGTCAAGGACTGATATGTCTAGCAAAGGACGTGATAACAGGAGCTGCAATGTCAATTCCACCACAAATTCGATCAGAAGTTGGGAAACTGCTGACATCCCCAAGCGAAAGGAGAGCGCAGGTGAATGACTACAGTTCATCTAGAGGAAGATCAGACCCCTGGAGAAGTAAACGACCACCAGAGACAGATCTGAAATGCTAACGCCAGTGTTTTTTTAATAACCCTGCCTCACTTATGCACATATATGTCTGTATTGTGCAATCCTATGAATATGTATACCTGCACCAGATAAATTTTGGTAAAATGTGCTGTTTGTGTGCGTGCTTTTGGAGGAGCAATCCCCCACGCACTCAGCACCAAATAAACATGCCTGCTTTGTAACTCTCTCTGAGTCGTACAGTTTGATCCATGCGTCACCCCCATATCTCCTTCTTGGCCTTTTTCAAGATGAAAGTGTCGCTTGCTTTCCTCCAGTCCTCAGGCACCTCTGCCAATCACTATGATCACACAAAGATTATTGTGTGTCCTCATAATGACATTAGCCAGCTCCCTCAGCACTCGTGCATGTGTCCCATCGGGGCCCATAGACTTAGGCACATCCCGTTTGCCAAAGTGTTGTCTACTGGGATCCTCTCCTACCAGGGATATGTCTTCCTTGTGCCAGACTTTCCCCTTGGTCTGTGGGACCTGGGATTCTTGAAAGCTAGTCTTGCAAGTAAAGACCGAGACAAAGAAGAAATTCATGTCGTGTGTCATCAGAGCCTCTGTCCCCTTCAGCAGTGGGTCCACATTTTCCCTTGTGGTTTTTTGACGTTTATATACTTGGTATTAACTCCTTTTGAGCTTGGAGGAGGTGATCCTTGAATATTAACCAGCTTTTTTGTCACCCTCTTCCCTTCAAGGGCTTATCCCATGTTCCTTTTCTGATCAGATCTCTGAGAGGCCAAAATCTGCTCTCCCAAAGTGCAGGGCTTTCTTCTTCTTTTGCCCTACTCCCTCTTTGCAGGATCCTAAATGCCGCCATTTCAAGGTCTCTGCATCCAAGGCTGCTTTTGACTTTCACATTCCCAGCAAGCCCCTCCTTATTAGTGAGTGTGAGATCCAGCAGAGCACCTGTGCTGGTTTTGTTTAGTGGGGGCCTACAGTCCCAGCTTCTGCAAGAAGCTGTTAGAAGTTTCCCCTTTGACTGGTGGACTTGTCTGGGTCTAGGATGCTGCTGGCCAAGGCCGAGCCAATTGGAGATAGAATGTTCAGTGATAAAGCCTCTGTGATAACACAGTTAAGATGGGGAAAAAATAAAAAAAAAAAAACACAAACAAAAAAAGAAGAAGTGAAAAAGCAGAAGCGGGGAGCAAAGAGGATGAGGCATGAGCCTTGTGGGCCTTATGACTTTCACCCTCTGGCCTCTCACCAGGTGGCCGTCTGGGCCTGACTTGAGCCTGGCTGCAAGAAGTGAAGAGAGGAGATGTGAAGAGAACCTGAGAGGCGTCTGCCTGGGCCTGATTATGAAGAATTTCTTGTGAGAGGAACGGCTGCAGACGCCAAGGGCAGCGCAGAAGGAGGGGGAGCAGTAATGCTGCTCCTGTCCAGAATTCCCCTGCAGCCCATGGTGCAGCCCATGGTGAAGCCGGCTGTGCCCTGCAGCCCATGGAGGCCCACGGAGGAGCAGAGATCCCCCTGCAGCCCGTGGAGGCCCACGGAGGAGCAGAGATCCCCCTGCAGCCCGTGAAGGACCCCACACTGGGGGAGGTGGATGCCTGAAGGCGGCTGTGGCCCGTGGAGGCCCCGCTGGGGCAGCCGTTCTGGAGGGACTGCACCCCGTAGAAGAGATGACCCACGCCGGAGCAGTTTATGAAAGACTGTAGCCCATGGGAGGGACCCCACGATGGAACAGGGGAGGAATGCGAGGAGTTCTTCCCCTGAAGAGGAACGAGTGGCAGAAAATTACATGTGATGAACTGACCATAACGCCCATTCGCTTTTCCCCGCTGTGCCACTCAGGGGAGAAGGAGGTAGAGATAACTGAAATGAAGTTAAGCCTGGGAAGAGTGAAGGGTGGAAGGAAGTTGTTTTTGTTCTCTCTCTCATTATCCTGCTTTGGTTTTATTAATAATAATAAATAAATAGTTTTCCTCAAGTTGAGTCTCTTTTGCTCATAACAGTAACATCAACAATCTCTCCCTGTCCTTTTCTCAAACCTCGAGCCTTTTTGTTACAACATCTCTCCCCCAGTCCCTCGGAGGGTGGGGAGAGTGAGTGAGTGACTGCGTAGCTTGGTCCTGGTCAGTGCTAAACTATGACAGCACCTCTCCTCATTGGCTGTGCTATCACTCAGGTTAGGAAGTTGTCATCAATGCCTTCCGTGAACCTCCTGGATTGCTTGTGCCCTGTTGTGTTGTTCCTTCAGCAGATATTGGGATGGCTGAAGTCCCCCATGAGGACCAGGGCCCGTGAATGTGAAACTAATTCTAACTGTCTGTCGAGGGCCTCATCCTCATCTCTAGATTTCCTAGTGTATTTGAAAAACCCTGTGACAATCTGCTTATAATTGAAGAAAAGAGCAGTTGAGAGGGTCAGGAAACAGCAGGAGTGTCCTGTGCTGCTGTGTCCCTGTGGCAGGACCGGTGCTTGAGCCAGGTGACTGCCTGTGGGATCTGGAGGGAACAAGGAATCCTGGGGAACGTGGACAGGGTAGTGACTCGCCCAGGTACTGGTGCTGCAGATCTTGGTGGGTAGGACGCGAAGCCTTAGTGTCTGGGCATGATAAGAAGGCACCCAGTACCTGCAGTGATGAAAGGGGATGATAGCTCTTCCCAGACCATAGAGGGAGGAGCATAAAGAGAACTTTGTCTGCCCTCTGAGACCCTGTGTGCCTGAAAGCCTATTTTGAGCCCAGTGTGCCCCCATGAATTCCTGCCTTGCACCCCGGTGACCATGGATGCCTGAGGTGTGCCAGTGCTTTAATTCCTACTTGGAGTTGTGGGAGAAAGTTGATTTTTTTTTTTCAAGTTTAACAAAAAAAGAATATTTAAATGCTGTCAATAATTGGGAAGCCAAGTTACCTTAACAGACCCTCAGTCAAATGGAATCATAGAAATGAGCTAGATGCAGCTGAAAACTGGCTTGGACCTGCTGTGTTATCTGTGGGGAAGCGCGAAGTCGTGGGACCCTGGTCAGCCTAACCCGCTGTGGGGATCCCCGTTTCTCACTGCCATCAGGCTGACACCAGTAATCTATAAAGAGTGAAGTGGTGGTCCGAATGATCACATTCCTACATCTGTTCCCAGTGAGGAGACCTTTTGGGATTCCAAACAACTGCAAAGTACAGCTCATATGGTTACTGGCTGACAATCTAGAGCATTAGCACTTGGGAAGTTGTGGGTTTGGTTTGTGAGTACTGAATTATTGATGGAGCCACAGAGATGACTCTGAACAGCGGAGTTCAAATTCAGAGAAGCTGTATCTAATGTTGTCTGTAGTGTTTCCAATGAATTGCTTGTACCTAAACAGTTTGGAAACACTACAATTCAACCAGTGGTTCCTGGAACATCTGTGTTGCTCTGTGACTGTGTCTGGAGGGTCTGCTGACCGTACTGTCTACAAACCCTGTGATACTTGGAACCATTCCCGTGTCCCTCCTCCTGAGGTTCCACCTCCCTTTTTGTTTTCAGGTGGGACAAGACTCCAAGGCTCTAGTGGAGAACTCGACATAAGAACACACCGTCAGGCAGATGCGGGCAGCTCCTCACGAAAAGGACCTTTTGACCACGGGAAGTTGCATTGCTACCAACTTTCCTCTGTTATACAGACCAAGGGTGGGCTGAACATACACAGACCCTGGCTGAACGCAGTAACCACCCAATTATCTATCGTAGGCAATTAATTTCCAAAGCTACAGACCTGGGCAGCTGTGTCCTCCATCTGGGGCTTTTCCTTGAAAAGGCTGCTGGCAGGCTGGGGGGTGTATGCATCAAGCACAGGGACAGGGACTCTCCTGAAGACAGAGCTGCCCGCCAAGGATGGCCCACAGTTCCCAGTGACACCAGCACCCACCAGCGTGGATGAGGAGATGGACTCCTCACTCGGGCAGTGGTTGGGCTCCCCGCAATCTGCAGGGCCTGCTCAAAGGCTGAGGAGGGCGTTTGCGTGCGGGAACGCAGCAAAGCAGGCCCTGAGGGCTGCTGGCTCTGCGGGAGCCAGGGAAGATTTCCTCAGCCGCAAGGGACGGTGGCTTGAAAGGAGCTCACTGCCTGAGTCTCACCCTCCCCTTCCTCCTGGAATGCCCGTGGCTCTCCTTTGTGCCTGCAAGATCTCCCCAGAGTGACACCTTTCCCGCTGGCAGCCAGGGAGAGCGTCCGGAGAGAGAAGGACCACACAGAGGCCCAGGCTGGGATGCAGCAGAACTTTAATGAGCCAAAAGAAGGAAAGGAGGTTCTCCGAGTGGGGAGCACAGTGCAGGGAGCACCGGGGCAGCGAGGAGTCTCTGCCCCCTCGGTCAGGCTGGAGTTCACACTGGGCGTCTGCCAGCCTGCCTGCCTGCCCCCGAGAGGGAAAGGGGCAGTAGATCCTTCCTCCGGTGAGGCTTAGCAGGTGCTCGCAGCACAAGGGAGCAGAAGGCAACAGAGAAAAGAGAGAGAGAAAAGAGAGTGAGAAACAGGCAAGTTAGACAAGGGCCATGTTTCCAGAGAGCCCCGGCACGCCTCTTCCCACCGTCCTTCGCAGGTGGAGCCGTGGATGCCGTGGAGCCTCTTGGAAAGCGATGGCCGGGATCTCCGAGCTCAGTC
>JAAGAY010000197.1:0-33934 GCA_011801015.1 Ardeotis arabs | reverse complement strand
CACCGCCCCCCTTAAAGGGAACGGCGCCTTGGCTCCGCCCAGCCCCGCGCGAGGGCGCGGCGCTCCCCGGGGCACGGCCCGGCCGGGGCGGCGCGGCCTCACCGGCGGGAACGGGGCGGTGCCCCCGGCCAGCCCCGCCCTCCAGCGTCCCCGGCGCTGATCGCTGCGGGCGTGGGGCGCTCCCCGGCGCGGCGGGGCCCCTCTAACGGCGGCCGGGACAGCCACAGGTGTGCCCCGGGGGTACTTGGCGGCTTCGGTTGTCCGCCTTGAACCGCCCGTTAGCGAGTGCGCGTGCAGCTGGCAGCAGTAAGTGGGCAAAAGTGGGCTAAACAACGGCGTGGGCACTGATGCTGTGAGAGTCCCAGGCGCGGAGCAGCTCCTGTGTGTGGAAAAAAAAAAAAACGGAGCTGGCGATGTCCCTGGCCCGGGGACAGCCTGGCTGCAGGAGGACAGGCCACGGGCGGGCAGGGCAGCGCGGGTACCCTGCAGACCTTACCGACACAGCGGGCACCGGCACCCACCTGCTGCTGGTTTTTCCTTCAGTCGTCCTGGCGAGGAAGAGCATGAGAAGGAGAGGAAGGGCTTGTTTGAAGAAGGATCGGGAAATAGCTGTGCTGCGGTTAACAGGGGACATAAGGTTAACGGAAGGACATCACGGGAGAAAGCACGGAAAGCCTCGCTTGTTGAAAATGGAAGAAGTGGTCTGTGGAGGCTGACATCACGGACCGATCAGAATCATGAGAGCTACTTTTCTCAAAACTGGCGTGGAAGTGGTAACGAGGTGCCTTCAAAGGCAAGACAAACAGCTTGCTTTTTTGCATCATAGCAAAAAGGAGACAGAGCATAGGAATTAGTGACTTGGATACAAACACGCACAAGATAAATTATCTTTGCAGTGTATTCTAGATGCCCATTAAAGGGAGAATGTATATTAAAATTGGTGAATTTAGAGGTAACTCAAATGCTTGTACTAAGAGAGAATGTTACTTATTTCTCGATGAGAGGGACAATCAAATCTGCAACATTTAACACCTTGTACAAATGCAGACATGAGAGGCAGAGAGATTTGAAAGTTCAAAGCAAATCCTGCTGATGTCATTTTTTTTTTTGTTCCTAGTTTGCCTCTCCATTTACACTTTTTTGATTTAGGCACAGCTGAAAATGTACAAGAGCTTACCCCAGGTACCCAAAAAGAACCTTCTAGGCAACTCTTGCAAATTTGAAGCCTAAAACTCGGGACTGGACTAGATTTGGCTATGGCAAAGTCCGATTCTTAAAGAAAACTTACACTGAAACAAATCTAACTCAGATCTAGAAAAGGCCTCTCCTCTCTGTCTCTCTCTAACCTCCCCACCGCCAATACTCCCATGTTTTTACCTTAGATTTGCACCAGGAGTTTCTCCTCCTCCCACAGCTATGTACTGCGAAATTGTTCACATACCTCATTGAAGAAAACAGAATATACATTTTGTATGAATTGACACACATTTCCCATTTCCTCCTTTCTAGTTGTATTTTCATACTTTCAGAGTTTTGGCACTAACTGGTACCAGTTCATATATTTTGAAATGAAAGCATGCTAAGAAGAGACATTGGCAGAAGCCTCCATCAGCCTCATCAGTTTTCACTGTTTACAACAGCAATAAACGTACTCTAAAGGGGCCATAGTCCTCTTGATGTCAGAGGAATATATATACAGAAGGAGAGAAAGAACAGCCTAAATTTAGCTAGCAGAAAGGAGACATCTGGAGCACTTAGGTTGGTTTTGCTGACTGACAAAAATGTACCATTACAAAGCAAAAGAAAATATTTTTTTTTGCAATTAAAGGAACCACCATAAAGAAACTACTTTTTCGTACACAGGATTTGATGTTTCCAAGGCTTTTTTATTTTAAATAAGAGATAATCTCATTACATATGGTCATTGTGCTGGGGATAGAGAAATAATCCCATATATAACACCCTGAGACAGCTTTTCTCACTTGTTACTAATGCTCCAGGAAAAAAAAAGGAAACATCAAAGAGGGGGTCAGGATGACGGATCACCAAGCCAGGAAGCAATTAGGTGAGCCTTATTGTACCTCAGAGAGTGTTGTTGGTTCCTGGCACTTCTGTTTCAGTTCTAGGAGTGTATTTGTTGATTGAAAGTGGTTGAACCAGAATGCAGAGTATTAAAGTTCAGTATGTAAAGTGTTTTTGAAATTCCAGTGCATATAGAATTCCCATGAATGGAAAATGGCATTTTTATTAGCACATTGCAGTAAGAGTCACTGTTGCAAAACTGCCCTGTATTACACATCATCCTTTTTGGGCTCCAGTTTTCAGGAAATTGTGTAGTCCCCTTGGGGGCAGGGGGAAACTGTGTGAACCAGAGCATCACTTACGCCATGGCTTAAGCAGTATCATTTAAATCAAAGCATTATAGGCAGCATACAGAAAGGCTTGTACTTAAATTGTGACTGATGTGGTCAGCATACAAGTCAGCATTATGCTGTGCTCAACGTGTCCTGGCTGTGCTCCAGAATGACCCTTAGCGTAGGAACTCCAGAACAATTAAGCCAAGAAGCAACCTGCTGCTGTTGTAGCCCTCTCGGCCCCAGAAATGGCTGAGGATGGTCTCCTCTCCCCGCCTTCAGATCTCACTGTTAAAATCCCCTCTTTTGTGACCACTGCCAGCAGCCTGCTTGGGACCCTCTACCTGGGACCATACCTCTAGCAGGGGCAGGCAGCGTGCTACAGCACGTGTATTGCTCTGCCTGTTGAAGGACATGGTGCTTTGGGGGGTACATGCGATACAAGAGCAGGAAGGTTTTGGCAGCACGGAGGCCAGCGCAGCACAAGCGTGTTGCCCAGATGTGTAGAAACTTCTGTAAGAGCCACCTGATCCTTGCCCATGCCATTTGTGCACATGAGGAAAAGCAGGCCCTGTACGAGAGGCCAATAAACCCAGTTTACAAACCCCTAATTAAACAAAGGCAATGCTTTCCCATTTTGATAAACTGTGCCAGAGCTTGTTGGCAGCTGCCTGCTCTGAAAATGATCCCCTGCCAGGGATTTATACCTGAGCGTACACCAGCTCCCACCCCCTCAAGGCAGGCCAGCTGCCAGGTGCCACTTTGAAAATGGCTCTTTCTGCTCTAGAAAAGTCACCCGTATGGCTGGAACCCCACCGTGGGGAACAGGAATGCTGTCAGGCTTCTTATGTCTTGCAGCCGTCATGCTTTGGCCACAGGCAGGGCAACATGACATGGAGGGGTCTGACTTCGTGCCAGCTACCTGTTGGACCTCTTAAGTACCACTGGAACAAGCTGACAAGCAGGTGGACTGCTCGAAAACGGCAATGTAAGTACATGTTCTGCAGCTGGCACCCCACACAGTAACTGGAGAGGTATGGTGAACTCAGAACAGGAGACTTCAAGAAGCACTCACTAGATCCACACATAACACATCAATCAACGCAGCAACAACCATTTGAAAATCAAGACACAAAGGACAGCGGACATCACCACATTGCAAGAGTTTACAGTTACCAATACAACCAAGAATGTACAATAGTAACGAGCTCAGACAAACTCCGTTACAGCAGAAGGTGGGGGAGACAAACTCAGTCAATACTAGTACATGTATTCATATTCATTTTAAGTTGAACAGCAGTGTATAAGGTGGCATATTGCTAGAATTTGTAATATTAGCTTCAGCAAAAAGAACTGCTGCCTGTTGAAGAGTAATGAGTAAAACTAGAAAGTTTTTAATATTGGGCTTAGTAATAAAAGAAAGCAAGAAAATTTATCCTTTCTATCTGATGTTTGTCATCTGTTTAATGCCCAAAGTCACCATATAGCACACAGAGCCAATGATTTCCCTTTTTCACACAGAACTGGGAATTGTTACTCGTAAAAGGATCTCTGACAGCTGCAGAAAAGCTTTCACTTCACTTCCCCTGCAAACTCAGTGCAATGCTTCACAGCTAACTGGGGAAGCAATGAAACTAATGAAGCCTAATTTCCCCTGGCTAATAAAGAATGAAGCCCAAGTGAAGTTAGCTTGTTCATTATGCCTCACTCATTTGGATTCTCTGATGTCTGATAAGATTGGATCATGTGCCACAGCCTTACTTTCCAGGAGCTATCTTTTCAGAAGAGTGCCTTGTCTATATTATCTGTAATTTTGTGGGTTATAAGAGATGCAAACAACTTCTTATAGAAGCATTCTGCTTGAATGAAAGCACAGCATGGTAGTATATGCCTTTTTTCTGCAAGAGCTACTACATGTAGCTAATTTTCATGAGGCTACTAAAGATTAAAGCTACTCTTCATTATATTGTGCAGTTACTGTGTCACACAACCCAATGAGTCACATGCCTGTCATATATACTGTTAACAGTCAAAATACCAGCTCGTTCTTTTCCACCATCTTCATTCTTGTGGGTAAAACAAGTTGCTGCCTATCATACACAGAAGAATCCAATCTTATTCCAGTTTTTAAAATCTAAGTTTTATTAAAAAATCACAGTTTAGCTTATTTAATTAAGCCTACTCAATAGAATTCTTATGGAATCATCTTACATATCTCTGATTGTTTGATTTTAATCTTTCATATATGGAGGAGACAGTTATAAGAAGCTTATAATATAAGCTTCATATTTTTAATTTGTGAACTCTATATCTACTGTTTGTGCTCATAACTGAAACTTGTCTTAGGTTAATTTGATCTTGATCAGAATACAAGGATGCCTTTATTCTTAGGGTTAGACAGTCCAGCTGAGTATGACTCGTAGATTAACATGTTGCTGTTTACAGGGAGAGCAAGAGAGAACTGGTCTTTTTTGTTAATCTAAAAAAAAATATATTTTTTTTTTCTTTCTATCATTGTGCAGTTTTGTGTGCTCTGAAGTTGTTTGAGCTCTTGTTCAATTAGACATTGTATGCCCGATGTATTAAGTAATCTCATAATACTTTTTCTCTTGTAATAAGGTGTATCTATTCAGTTGGGACAGTTCACAATTCTCCAAGAGAGTGAGTTTTGTTATTCCAGCAACCTCAGAAACTCGAGCATTATAGGAAATTATATGTAACTTCTATTTCATTATTCAGAATGTTTTGTTTAAATGTATTTACCTAATGGATAGAATAGTGTAATTAAAATTTCTATAAACAATTAACATTCAGTGCCTGTCTGCGAATGCTCCAGCGCCTTCTGGAAGGCTGCAAAACATCAAAACCAAAAGCATACAAAACAATATTAATTATACCTGTTAACAATTACTGCCCATATGACATGCATCAACCTAGATCATCTTCCTCCACACTTTCTATAATGGGGGCTGTGTTATATAATATCAGCTTAACAGCTTCTTAGTTGACTTCCTGATGTAAAGATAAACATCATTATATAACCTGCCTATTTTAACTTTCCCGGGCAAATTAAGCAGAGAGGTTGGTGTATTGTATCTTTGTGTGAAAACCTGACTGAAGAAGTAAACCCTCAAAGAGTGGGTTCGATGCTCTTCAGCAGTGTTTTGCTGTGAGGAGTGCAGTGGTTGCTTTGGGTTTTGCCTGATCAAATGCTAACAAGTGTGTTTAGAAAGTTAATTTGGGAACTTTTCTATGGTCAAGCGTTACCCTATTAAAACAAAATCTATTCAAACTAAATTTAACTCTTCACATCATATCAACATATAACAGATCCTCCCCAAATAGCAAGGTTACCTAATTCAGATAAAACACAAGAAAGTGCTATTAAACCTCACTGTGGGACTCAGACAGGGGCTATGCAAAGTAGCAACTTCTCCCAGAAAGCACAGAAGCCACTTCTGTCAAGTGCTTGCTCCTTATTTCTGTGGCACAGTCCACAGCATGCCTTGAAGCGGAGCTGCTAGCCGTGGCTCGGTTTGCTCTGTGCTACTGTTCAGGCAGCAGCTCTCTGGAGCAGCTACCTCAGCCACAGTCCTTGCAGCGTCCTTGTGTCAGCTCAGACATCCCTACAAGCCTGACCACCCCAGAGTACAGACAGTGGTGTGCCTCAACCACGCGATCCAGTAGCACACAGCAACATGACATCACAGCATATCACATCAAGATGCCTTTGTTTTCCCAACCCAAACAATGTAGTATTTGTAGCAGAGAGCACGGGATTGTGCCCAGCCTTACACCTCTTACACAAGGGTGAGATCTGTGCATGTCTGCTGCTACTGCATTGTCCGTCACATGCACCTGAAGAAACAAACAGTCTTTGTATTTGGGGATTACAGGCACACGTAGCTAGATTGGCTAAGTGGAAAATCTAGAAAGGGAGTTTTGCAGTGATTTTTATAGGAATCAAAATCATACTTGGCACAAAGTTCCTTCTTTTAACAGCTAAGAGTCACTCTCTAAATAAACAAAGTTTTCTTTCAAGGTATTAAAACATTCTCATTTGCCCCATACACACAGTGTATTTCCAAACACTGCAGGAACACACTGAGCATTTGTAGCTCTTATACTAACCCCTCTCCCTCCTGGGATGAGAGCCAGCTTGTTTAAAATTCCCTCTTCCTATGCTAACACCTACCTTTTGAGCTCACCAGATCATTAGAGAAATACGTATTTGCGAACTGTTAGCGAAAAGACAGACAGCAGAGCGCTGGTTTGCCCTTCACAAGGCGTAGCTCCATCTGTAGCATTCTGCCTGCTGCAGGTACCCAAGGCACTAGCTTCCCCTCTCCTGCCCTTCCTCACTCCCTGCTGCTCAAGATTGTAGAAGTTTTCTGCAAAAAGATTGGTTCAGAGGAGGAGTTACTGGGGCCAGCAAATTCCACTGGCCCTCAGGGCTACTGCTGGTGGTGAGCAGGTAATTGAATTATCAGGCACACCTTCCCTTTAATGGGTTTTCCTCCTCCTTGTTTGTGTAGAAGCTTTGGGAGGATGAAGGTGAGTATGTTCCACAGCTATATGAATGAAAAAAGCAGTGCTAAAAAGGAATGTAGCTAGAGAAGTCAAGAAAAGTTTTTGTCTTCTTTGGAATTTTATCAATAACTTACATTGTAGGAGGAAGAGGCTGCCAGTGACTGAAGCTGAGAGGTGAGTCCTCCAGTGCCTCACTGAACAACTGCAGAGCAGAGCTGGGGCAACTCTGGATGAGCAGTGAGGAAACCTGTGTCCAGCTATGCAGAGGTCTACTGATGAAGAGGACCTAAGGGCTGCAGAAATTGCCCACAGTTAGTGCATCTTGCCTTTCACTCCAGGCAAAGTGAGCATTCAGTGATGCTGAGCTCCCATTAACAGCGAGCATCCTGCAGTGCCCACACAGCTTTTCTGTTACATTTTCATATGTGTTTTGGTGTAGAAAATCCTTGTAAACATGCTCTCTCTCCTGGAGCCTGCATCAACCATCTTCCCCTTGCATGGGCAGATCTCAGTAAGGGCTCAGAGTCATCCTGTGTTAAATAACCACGTCTTGCCTCTCCCTCCTGCCTGATATGACTTTGATCTCCACACTATTCAACTTCATGGCATTTCTTTTGCTGTAGCTCTTCACGTCACCCCATGCTTCTTCTATAAGTCTGTCTCTGGAGAGTGTAAAATATTTAGTGATGAAAGAAAAGGGAAAATATTTTACTCTTAAGTCCTAGTCTACATGGTCTTTGCAAACAAAAATAAATAAAGCTCTTTTGATGCTTTTGGCATTAAGCAAATACATAAATGTAAACCATTCCAAAAGAGGGGCCTGCACATCACCAAGTTAATGTTTCCTTCTGCCACATTTTTAAATTATCAAGGAAATGGGACAAGAACTGCAAGCATACACCTGTCTTCCGGCTTTTCTTATCCTTATGAGTCAGTCTTGGTATCGGACAAACTAGTTACTCAATGCACTCTGCTGTTGCAATAGTGTAGATCTGAGAAGAAATGTGGTATGGCTTTTGGTGGTACCACTTTCTGCCTTGCAAAAAACACAGTCGTGGTTAGTGGGAGATTTTTTTCCCTGATGGCCCTGTACAGCACACTAGTGAGACTTCACCTAGAGTAATATATAGCCATCTGTGTTCAGCGAAGGCGAGTTTGCACTAGAAGAAGGCAGAGGAGGGCTTCTGCGATGATGACCAGAGTGGAGCGCCTCAGAGGATGCCCTAAGGTCAGCAGGGCTATTGAGGGAAAAAAACAAGGCTCCCCTGGAAAGCAGGTGGCTTCCTGGGACTAGAGCAGTGAGGTTTGGAGCTGCTTCCTAACCAGAAGAGTGCAGAGAAGTCACCAAGCTAGTTTCAAGGTGGGACTTGATGAAGCCATACATCACAGTGTCCTTTCAATTCCATGTCTTACAGAACATGCCTTTTACCTCAGATACTCAAAGACTGTACCATGTATTTAAAAATAAAAGTATATTCCGTGGCCAGATTTGGGCTGCATCTGCATTGAAATTGCTCGGTATTGAGAGGAAACAAGATACAAAGATGTAGACTTTGGTTTGCTTTATTCCAATAAATTCTCTCTCACACACATAGTTTCTTCTGTGCCTTCATTCTTGACATTTCTGGGGCCCTGTGGTAGGTGGTCTGGACAGTGTTGTAAGGTACAGCAGCTTCAAGATAGCAAGCTGCTAAAAGCCAAGAGTCCTGAGGAGCGTTCTGATAGCTGAGGACATCTCCAACATAGTAAAACACTAGATATGCTCCTCTACTGTAAGGTGAACAGGAGGGGACAGAATAAAACCTCTGCTAGTTTTGGGTTTGTTTGGCTTTTTTTTATTATTGCTTTATACTTAATCATATCAAGGAAGGGACAAAAACCAGCTAGTGAGGAGGTGTGGTATTTCTCTCACCAAAGATGCACTGAATTTACATTTTTGCTCTAGAATTGCTATGAGCCTCCAGGCCTATGCACTAAGGGTAGACTCTAGAGAAGAGCTCGGTCCACCATAGTTGGTCTGTATTCAAGGCCTCCTACTTAACTTTCCTAATCAGAGACAGCTCAGTATTGTCACAGATCTCCTGGCATCGTGCAGATGCAGAGCATGCCTCACGTTACAGAAGCTCAATAAGGACTTACTCAATTATTAATTAAAGTCTCACTTGATTAGGATTGTATCACATGCTGGAGGAAACATCCAGGTTCATTGGGAACAGTTAATTTAGACTCTCTGAAGACGTTCCATCATTTAAAACAAAACCAGCAGTCCAAAGAAAGAAAACAATATTATTATTTATGGCATTACATTACAATTCAGATGGGATTACCCAACTCTGTTTCTAATCTTTTTAACAATATAATATGATGAAGCATGCAGGCTGTGTTAATTATTGTTTGTTAAGGCTATTTATGCAGGGTACATCTTCAGCATGGTTCCAGCAAATTTCTGATGCATCTTTGCCTCTGCGGATTTCATTTTTCTCTGCTTTGGCTTACTGTAACTAAAAATGATAATTTTGTGGGTAGTTCCTGCACAGTGAGCCACATGCTCATGTTCATATGAGAAACAGCTCATACCTTCAAGGAATTAGCAACTGAAGTGTGCTAATTTCTATCTGTGGCTGGAATTAGCTGCTGGGTACCCATTGTGTCTGGTTTTTATATAGGCCCGCAGAACTGCGAGCATCAAAGGGACATTGCATGAGAACAAAGCAGCCTCCTCAGATCTCGCTTGCTTGATTCCTCATGTGGACTTCATTTGAGTTTCTGCAGTTAGTGAGGAAGCATTCGATTCTGCTGCTACCCTGCTTCACGCTGCCCCAGCGTACATGGCACCGCGCTCTCCACTCCGGGCCATGGCATCTCACATGCCACAGTTGTACCAGAAAGGGGACCAAAGGAGACTTCGCTGACTTTCACCCCTTATTGACTCGTGGTGCTTCAGAAATTTCGCTACCCATGCAGTGAGCACTAGAAAGTGTACTATGTGGTCTAGCCCCAGTAAGTTTAAATTAACATTTCCACACAATGCAAACTCTTGCTGCTTTTTATATTTTTGCGGCAAGTTATTTCTGTAAACTCTTTGGATGTGTGGAAAGTACTTTTGAAAATGTGGAAAACATATAAAACTCCTCCAAATACCCTGCAGATTTTCACAGCCCACACATGGACCAACTCCATTTCATTGCTGGTGCCCGCAATGGAAAGCAGACTGCCAGCCCTGGGCAGCCAGAGTCCAGTCTCTCACAAGAGGGTCACTATTAAAACTGGGGAAATCGCTCCACAATCACCACAGTCAGAATGAAATCATCAGCCTTGTACCATGACAGTTTCAGTAATGTTGTATATTGAAAGCAGAACACAGCTTTTCATTTTAGAGATCCCTAGAAGCTTTTCGATGTCCGTGCAGAACTGGAGAGTCACTTTTAGACTCATTAAACAATAGGCTTAATTTCTTGGTTCACTTTTACAATATCCTTAAAAGCAGCCCATCCTATAGTCATCCACAGACCATTTGAGAAAAACCACTCAGCTAGAAGGAAAGATGAGGTGGTGTGTGGGAAGTGCAAAATCAGTCCCTGCCAGTTTGTGTTGATGGAGCAGCACAAGCTAGCAGGGATCTGGGGCGCCCAGCCTTACCACGCACACTGCTCCTGCTCATAGCATCCTCTTCATCCTGGAAGCAAGGGGCAGCAAGGCCCCTCGGGGACCACCAGAAGTCTTCCTGGGACACAGGCTCTCCACCACAGCATTTATTTTGCTGTAAGAGGTCACTGACTCTGCCAGAAACACCCTGTAAGCTTTCTTTTTCTTACTCAGGAGCTACGTTACATGGACTCAGATCTGGTACACAGAGCCCTTCAGCAGCACTGGTGGAACAACTCTTCCTAAAAGCAACCACTCCGCTAATTTCTGTTGCTCGTGCAAAAGTGAACATTCAGATATGATGTTTCATCTCTACTTACACTTCAACTTCTTATTCCTCCTCTTATTAGCTAGCATCTGATCGTCAGTATTTCAAGCAGCCATATATTCGGTGATGGACCATTTGCAGGCAGAAGGGTTCCTCCAGCAGCGCTGTGTCAGGGGTTCAGCACACCAGCAGCTCTGCACCCAGGCAGCTTTCAGTGAAGCTTTCTCTTGAAGCTCTCCTGTCACCTCATGCAGCCATGGTCCTTTAACTCTGCTCTCCTGTTTGTATGTAGTATACTTTGCAGTTCACAGAAATAATATAAAACCTGATTTTTAATATTGATAAAAATGCCTTTAAAGTTTTTGGAGGGCTTGGTATTGCCATTCCTGAACTCAGGAATCTCCCAGGACAGATGCTGTGCAGGCAGCCAAAGGAAAGCTTTCTTCAAGCTCTCTTAGAAAGCACCTGACCATTGCCGTGGAAAGATGCAAACGTTTCCCCTATGGTGTCTCAGATAAGATTGCTGATAAAAAATGCCAAAACTGCCTGCTCTCATTACAGCTGCCCTCTAGGAAATGGCCTGAAACAAACTTATTCCAGAGCAGCCATCAGACTGTAAGTCCTTTCAGTCACTACCAATTATCAATATTGATTAAATACTGTATACCAAGTTATCCAGGTTTACTAGCACACTCCTTCAAAATATCTGTAGGTTTTTTTGGTTTTTTTTTAATTCCACAGAGTGAATTTTTTTAAACAGTACCAATCTGAATGGAGGTTGGAGGGGGTCTAAATTAGCAATGGTTTTGTGCAGCTTTCGAGGTCAGACACTTCACAACAGTACCGTAACACCATGAAAGTCCCTGCCTCCACTGCGCAACGTTTTTGGGCAGATGAGTAAAGCAACATACTCTCTCACAGTGGGGGAGGTGGCTAGATTGTTTGCCCTGATTAATATTTCTGCCAATTTTACTATGCTAAATTACAGCAAGCAGTTCTCTACAATCTTATACTACTTCTTCCAGCTACACAAAATGCTCACATGTGACCTCTGACAATTTTTCTGGCTCTATAGGCCTACAGAATTATCATTAGGTTGTGGAACGCTTATGAGAAGGTATAGGTGTTTTTAATGTAAACAGCCAACTCAGGTGCTCCGTGGCAGAACAATGTATCTACATATTCCCCTCTGAGCAATCTGCTCTCTTTGGAGATGTCCCTGCTCCTTGCAGGGGGGTTGGACTGAATGGTCTTTAAAGGTCCCTTCCAACCCAAACCATTCTATGATTTGGGGTACAGCTGCAAAAATAGTTCAATTTCTGGCAGGTTCGTTACATCATTCATAGCTGCTGCAGCAAACCTTGGAATGCATCTTCCATGCTGGCCCTTTGTAGGAGATGGAAAAACTATCTTTCCTCTATTTTCATCAGCAAAAAGCAACAGGCAAAGGTTGCCTGCACTGTGCTGAGGAGGCAAAATCACCGTGTAATGAGACTGGCAAAGGGCAGAGAGACTTGTCTGAGGCTGGAGTCCATGCAGCTGAGGAGCTGACAGCACAGAGACAGAGATGTGCTCCTCTGCCCCAAGCCCTGCTGCCCTGGGTTGGTCCCCAGGTCGTGCTGGAGGAATCCACATGTGCTCCACCCATACAAGGCCTTAGCACAGCAAAGCAGCAGCAAAGACTCTGGGGTGCCCATATCCCACTGAAGGCAGCACAGCAGCTACCTTCAGACACAGAAACCCACCAGGCAAAGGTCATTCCAGAGCAGCAACAAAGCACTAAGGCACCTGGCACTGTTTATGATTTTTTTTGTGTTGGACTTTCTGCTCTTAAGGCCCCCCTACTTTCTAAAGGCTCTTGCTTTACCAGTTTGGACCCATAGCCTGAGGTATCTGCAGTCAGTGCTCTGCAGTCCTCTAGATTCAATTTTCTTCAAAATAAGAAGTGCCATTGCATTTCCACTCATGAAACTAAAAGCAGAATAGGAAAAAACATACATATGCAAATGGTTATGCGTAACTGTCTAAAGTTCTGAAGAGATTGCATGGAAAATAGACATGGAAATTTCACAGATTTCCAGCATGACTCAGGGGGCATCCAAACAGCAAATGTGACTCATGGACTGCGTAGGCACGTACAGGTATGTGGGTAGGCTTCTGGAAGCCATATGGTTTCCTGCAGGAGCTGAATATCAGCATAAGCGGTGGTGGGGAGAAGAAATGTGACTTTTTTTCACATAACAAGCTACTTAAGCACTGCCTGTCCAAGAATTGCTAATGGAGCGGAGCCTGGCGAGGGCTGGCTTCCATCAGCACTGCAGAATAACACAGCTCCTCTAAAGAATGAGATCTATTTACAGGAAACTCTTTGGAGCACAATGAAATTTAAGGGAGTGAGGGGCAATTATATTCCAAAATAATTTGGTTTTGTTGAAACTGGTCTTTGAAGAACTCTCTATAGGAGGCCACAGTCTGGCAGAAAAGGGGCACCATGTGGGATGCTGGCAATGTTTGGGCTTTGTGAAAGCAGCTGGAAGCAATTTCATCTGAACTCTAACAATGTTTAAAAATGATCAGCCAAGCTTGGATCCAGAGCAAGACACTTACCCCACAGAGCCAAAGGAGTTGTACCTGCTTTGCCTGGTCTGAATGTGTTATTAAAGACTGTGATTAAATATGCAGGTGAACTTCTCCAGCCAAAGAAGGGTGTGCTGCAGTTGTCAGTTCCTGGCAGACCCACTGTCTGCTAAGGACGAGGGAAGGCTGAAAAGCTGCTGTGCCACCAGGGAATTCAATACCTTCCCTCCCACCCCGTGAACCACGAGAATTTACAAGGTTGTTTTCCCTCAGGGGTAAAAACAAGGAGGTAAACCAGACAGATGGATTTTGTGACTTTACGTGAGCAGCATGAGCCAGGGCAGACACTACCGATCAAAGGGGAACTACAAATGACAAATGTACACTGCCCCTCCTCGTTTGACAGCTGCAGCCTGTCATTTATTTCCTGTAAGACAAAAGTCAATTGAAAGAGAAGAGATGTTTTTCCTTCAATTATTCTTCCTACAGTGAGTTCTTTCCCCACTCCAAAACCCATAAAGAAACTGAAAAGGAGAGGGTAAATAGCAGTTACAGGTTATGGGACTCGAATGGAGTTGTTTTTTTTTTATTTAAAACTCCATATCACTGTAACGTAGCATCTGGTGGACATGGTGCATTTGCTCCCGCAGCTTCAATCTTGAGTCTGACACAAGCAGGAGACAGGTGAGGAAATCAGAATGGATTCATGTTCCTTTTTGTCAGCCAAAGGTACCTAAGGACAGGAGGCTTGCATCCTGCTTTGGGTTGGGATCTCATGGGTGCTGGGCGTCTGGAGATGGGACTGAGCTGATCTTACCCATGCTCACAGCAGACCCTCATCTGCTGCAGAGCTGGGGTAATGCTTCCTTTGCATAGTGCAAGCATTACTTGGAGCCCTTCTCCAAAGAAAATTTCCACCAAAAATGGGGACTGAAAGCATCAAAACCCTGGAGAAATCCTGTGTAGTGGGATGCAAATCTCCTTCCGAGATCAGTACTTAAAGACAGAATTAGTCTGGGGCATTTGACCTAGGGCACGTCCTGTGGTCTGGCTTTCCCAGTGATGGAAAACCCTGCTCTCACCACAGGGGAGACATCTACAAAAAGGGTTACTCTGCTTTTGGGGTAAGCAAGAGTTTTGCTGATAAATACTTGTAGATGAGGTAATACCCTTCTGTCAGTGCTGCTTTTACATTATAGCAGATTCAATGAAAGAAAAGAGACAACCATCTTTATCTAACAGTACGTGAGAAAAACTGGAATGACAGAAATAAAACACCAGTCTCTGAGCTGTCAGAACATCTACGCTGATACGGGAACAGGCAGGAAGACAGCAGAGGGAGAGCAGGTTACAAAAACAGTCATCAACCATGAAAATTTACTTCCAAAAGCTGTTTGAAAAGTATGGACACCAAATAGTGAGCCCCATGTTCAGAAGCTGATTAGGGTGCTCGTCCGCTATCTCCTGTTGGCCTCCGCAGGAGCAACATTATCTGCTTTCAAACATGTTGCTGGTGCGATGTTAGCTAGAGTCTTTAGGTGCAGTGCCACTCCAGCTTTTAGTTACTGGATGTAGAGAATATGGATTAGAGAGTCTCTTTCAGTTCCCTGGACAGCTATGACACCTCAACACCTTGAAATCTCTGGACACTGAAGGTAAAAATGGAAAAATTTCTCACCCTCCAGAAATCTGCCAGATTCACCTGGATAGGACCTGTCTCCCAGTGCAGAATAGGAAAAAAACATACATATGCAAGGGGAGGGATGAAAGCAGTACTCATGCGGGAGAGAGATGCTGGAGCTACCCTCACTTCCATATGTGTAAGCACTCCTTGTCGTGGGCACCAAAATGAATGCCCTGCCCCAAAAAGGACTGCCTCCAGGCACATTGCAGGTGTCTTCAGGCATCCACCCACTGAGCCAGTTTATATCCAGGACACTTCAGGCACACCAGCAAAAATGAAGCAGGCAATTACCAGCAATGTGTGAGCTGAATACAAACTCCTGTGCAGGTCCTACATCCAGTTCACTTGTCATTGATGCACTTCATGTTTCATTCTTGACTTAGCAAGATCAAGTCTTTACAAATAAGTGAAGCACTACTAAATAGACAAGCCCTGATGCTAATCTTTCTGCAGAATCGGTGATTTAATTAATTAATTTTAACATAATAAAGATGTCTCTGTAAGAGCTTGAACATAACTTATCATGAAATAAACATAACTTAATTATATCTCACTGATACCGCAGTTATCCGCACAAGCGGCTGGCTGCTGAGCTGGGTCCCTGCCATCGTCAGCGGGGCAGAGCACCCAGCCCTGCTCCAGGGATGGCACATGCCCTAGGCGACAAGCCTGACAAGCTCCTTTGTCCCCAGGGGTAGAGACCTCCTTGATCCAACGTGGAGCTAACGGAGGGGTTTCACTACAGCAGTATGGCCCAGGAAGGGCAGGATCAGAGGGGCAGAAAGGATGTCAAACCTCTTTAAAAGGAAACTCAATGCAAGTTTAGTAGGGCCCCGAATGGAGGCTCTGGTCCAGGGTGCATTTCTAGGTGCTCTTTCCATCACAGGGAGAAGTGAGAGAAGTGCCGGGTTAGGGCAGAAAGGTGATGGGCATGCTGTGATCCTCCCTGTGGGATCTGCAGGGAATCCAGTCTTGCCTGCACCTCGCTGGTACTGGCAGCAGCCCCAGTAGCCGCTCACCCTCCAACCGGTGAGGAGAGCTCAGCCTGGTGCAGGGATGGTAGGAGCCAAGTCCTCGTGCAAAGGTTGCAGGGGGAAGAGAGGGTTTTTGTGGGACTCTCAACTCCAAGCTACTCCCTTCTCCGCTCCCAAGCAGTGCTTTTTGCTTGGGGGACAGAGCCCTGCAGACACCTTGAGCCATGGTTCTGTACAGAAGAAAAGCTGTGTGAGTGTGTCTGTGCAAGGCATTGGCAGGTACGGCTTTCTGTGCTGTGGAAAGGACCAGGAGAGCCTGTGATGCTAGCTGAAGATTTCTCTTGCAGCCTCTGTGGCAAGTTAATTGTTGTTGATTACAAACCCAGCGCAATCTTGTTAATTTGCAACACAGAACAACAGCCACTTAAGAGAGCAGCCCTGCATCCAGCTCAAGCACGGAATTCTCCTGTTTAACAGCATAGTACAAGGCTGCCGAGAAAACAAATAGCCTGTAGATCTAGTAAGGGCCAGAAGGGACTGAAAAGCAGATAGCAGCTACCTGATCAGTAACACGAGGTGTTACATGCCATCACCTCTGCTGCGGTGGCAGCCTGCTCTCCTGAAGATCAGGTCTCTCCTGCGTTAGACAACTGAGGCAGAAGAGTCACTGTGCAACACCTTGGTCTTGTGCTCTCTTTCTGCTCTCGTTGGTACCTGCCAAGGAGCCCTGGGGCCAGCTGAACCTCTGGGCTGGCTCACATCCATACTGCAGCAGCAGCCCTGTCCCTATACGCTGGCAGGGGAAGGAGTGGGAAAGAGGTGACCTGAAAGGCAAAGGCACTTGACCAAGGTCACCCAGCAGACCAGCAGCTCCACTGAAATAAGTGATGGTGATCTGGGCACGGTGCCCCAACCTCTGCATGGGGCAGGGACAGTGTGTTTATAGCTGGACACAGAAATTGTTAGGCTTTCTGCAAAACAGGTCTTCAGGTAATGCCCTTCGAAATTCTGGCAAGCCAAGACAAAGCTGCAGTTCTTCACTTAAACCCTCCACCGGCCTTGCCAGAAGACAGAAGGGGAGTGGGAGGAGGTCAAGCTCCACCAAAGAAAGAGGCAGGAAACACATTGTCTGTGTCTGGTACCCTGCACATGTGCTCAGGCAAGCTCTGTGGGACACTTTTTCACATTATCTCATGAATAAAGTAATTTCCTGTTGCTAAGAGAGGATGAACCACTTTCGTACAGGATGCTTGACTTAATTTTTTGTTCTAACACAGCAGCAAATAATTGCTTTATGTAACATATTCAAAAGAGGGGTTTGTAACAAATCTGTGATTTACATTATTTTCTTTCATTCAAATGTCATGATGTTGTGTATGCAACTCCGCAGCCTGCCTGCCTTCTCACTAAGCTTATATCGCCCCTTCGCAGAGGACTGAGAGCAAGAGCAGCTCTACTGAGCTGAAGATTTCTTTGCGGCTGTCCCTGATGGATGGCAGTGACATAAGCTGGCTGTCTTGGGGATTTCACGTAAGCTGAAGCTTGGAAGGCTGAGCTACAGAGAAGAAGCGTCAAAGCACACCCAGGAGCCCAAAATAGGAAAGAGAAGGAGGCGCATGGACTGAAGTGGCTCAGAAGCGCTAGATCTGGACAGCAGATTAAATATAAATTGCTGTGAACATGGGGTTAGTCTAAACCAGCTCCAGCAAGGCAGGGATGAGATGTCCTGCAGCGTACTGCAGGCACAGAGTGCTCCTAAGTAAAACTTCTCCCTGCAACTGGAGCAAGAAATCCCAAATTAAAACCTAGTTCAACTAAAAGCTATTAGTACCAAAAAATATTTTTTAGACAAGTGAAAAATATAAGTTTGAAGCAGCAAAAGGCAGATGACAGAAAGGGAAGAACTAAGTACGCAGGATTCCTGTGCAGTCTGAAAGCACTGGTTGTTACCTTCTATGCTGGGACTCTGAAACATGACACTGAGCATCCCACAGTGCCGGAGGGATCTGGAGCAACATCCAGATCCAAACAAGGCTTGCACAGACCATTTGGGAATTAAAGTTCAGTTTAAGCCTCGGTTACACACATGCTGCCATTACTGCAACCGGCAGGTAACCCGTGCTGCTACTGAGCCCCCTGTAAGGAGGGATTGCCAGCCTGTGCAGGGAGAGGCAGACAGACTATTTGCAAGTCCTCTGTTCTTACGCACTCCTGAAAACACCTTTGGCCACTTCCACCTTCCATGTGGCCAAGTAACAGCAGAAACAACCAACCCTACTGACATCATCTTCCAGGTGACATTCAGAAAAATAATAGCAAAATAAAAACACCTGTATATGAAAATTCATAGCTTTGACTTGCTAATGTGCAGTGTGAAGCTAAGACAACAGCATACAGGTGTGTTTACAGATGCACGTGAAGAGGGCAGAGACGCAGTCACCAAGCTGCCGTTGTCACGTTCAGGGATGACTGCCAGGTTTCAGGAAGAGGAACTGCTCATCTTCCCCGACAAGCTGTACGCGAACAGCTATGAGAAATGCTGTCACTTCATTGCTAAATCCAAAACAACACATTCACCTTTAATCTACTGCATTTTAAAAAGCATTAGTCAGAGGAGGCGTGTGACGCTGGTTACCCCAGAAGGATCGGTAAGTAAAGCTTAGAGTCTCCTAAGCAGTTTATAAGCTATACGTTACGCTCGAGTGCCTCCTCTAAGTAAAGCAAAAACCCGCAAAATCCGTCAGCTCCGATACCTTTGGGAGCAATAGAACTGCTAACCAGCTGCACGAGAAGCTGACACAAGTGCAAGGTCAGCACCCAGCACCGAGGAGCCTCCTTGTCCCAGTGCAGCAGAGATGTCCCTGCAGGACCGTCCCACCGCCAGCATGGGCACTAGGCACTCAAACATCTGACTTGCTGCATCTGTTAGGGTATCAGCATGTGATAACTGCCAGGCCTCCAGGACTGTATGTCTGTCCCTATTCTATG
The DNA here is from genome assembly GCA_011801015.1 of Ardeotis arabs. Classification (NCBI taxonomy): domain Eukaryota; kingdom Metazoa; phylum Chordata; class Aves; order Otidiformes; family Otididae; genus Ardeotis; species Ardeotis arabs. The sequence continues at coordinate 14,914 of JAAGAY010000197.1, read as the reverse complement.
TACCACAGCCACTTTGGACTCTGGTTCAGTGTCCCTCAGGTCAAGGGAATTTACATCTGGATGAGATCCTGTGTAACTAGGCAGAAACACATGGTCATGAAAGCACGGTAGTGGAAATAATCCTAGTAGGAACCGGGGGAGCACTCCCAGCAAGGAACTGGTTCCTGCCTGGTGCCACTGTTGGGGATGGCTGGACACAATTCCCTTCGCAGATCAACGTTATTCATATGGAAATCAAAAGCTGGTTCAAAGGCTTCTGTTGAATTCTTGATTCCCCCTGACTCTGGCTTTCAGTTTTCCCCCTTTATGCCAACAGCTTAGTCAGAAGTCTTTTAAATCACTGGAAACATCTCAATTATATAATTAACCAGAATGTGAATATCTGCAAACTGCAACAAGGGAAGGCTGTGGCTGCCAAAGTTTGAGGGTATGGAGGAAGCTTGTATGCTATTAATTTTTAGCTAAAGCTGACAGAGTGGAAGCTAAAACCAGCTGTGGTCCTTTCTGCCAGTCCCTGCAAGGGCATGGCAGCCACGAACGTGTCACTGCACCAACATAACCACGTGCACCCCATGGCTATGTGGGGATGGTTGAATCCCCTATGTTAAGGGAAGGAATTGCACAGGAGGTGGTTTCTGCATCCCTTAGAAGCAACTTGGCAAGCCCCAAAAATGCTTTGTTCCCCCAGCCATGCTTTCCAGTACTGCCCCATCACCTGATCCGTGTGAATAAGCCTTCTCCTATTAAAGCTTCACTCTCAGCTGATGGACCATGAACCACTGAGCCCGAAAAGAAAGGGCAGGGCTGATGGGGGCAGGAGAGTGAAGGAGTTAAGTAGTCACCAGCCAAGGGCAGTGAACAGGGGATTGATCTGCCTGGAAAGCAAAGACAGATGAGGACAGCTACAAAGGCAGCACGAGGGGAATGAAAAGAAGTGCAGAGACAGGAGACTGCAATGCCACAAGATATACGTAACTGGGATATACGTAACCCCGCAGAGGGACACGCAGTGACAGTTGCTCCAACATACAGTGCCAGTGACAGAGCTTGTGAAAACGTAATGGATAGAAATGAATTATTATCAATTGAGTATATATTAATTTAGACCAAACCTCTAAGAAACATAGGTCTGATTCCAAATTCCCAGTTCCAAGAGACAAATAGATAGCTCTAGGAAATGAGAAATCAGCCAGGCTGAGGAATTCAAGGATCAAAAGTGTAAGAAAAGCTCTTAACCTGCTCTGGGGCTGGTATCTCATGCAAAAGGGGTAAGGTCAGAGCAGCGCTGCAAGCCCAAGTCCCTGCTCCACCACCTTAGAAGAGCAGTTGGAGCACGCAGAAACTCAAAGCAAAGGTACCAATACATGACAGGTTACAAACGTGTGGTTATCACGTCTGGCAGTCCTCAGACCAAACGACACCTCGCAGTTCAGATTAAATAAACAGAAATGTTTAGTCAGCTATGTGAGAAAAAGTAGATCAAAGAAAGGAGAAGGGAGGATTTTTTTAGAGGGAAAATAGAGTAATGCTAATCTCAGGATGGCCCCAAGCTAAGTTAACTCTTTGCATTACGTTTCAGTAGGAAAACAACGATGTTGGATATGAAGTAAAAGGCAAGATGGATAATATGATAAAGCGATACTGTAATTGGCCATTTCTTCTGCCTAGAAATAGAGGAAAAAAAAAGCACAGTTTCATATACTCAGCTGGAGTGGACTGACACATGAAGCTGCAGAAAGAGCAGTATTTGAGTGCATCTGGAACATCACCATCTGACTAGGGAAATGCAGAATAATATCCCTACCTAAGAAGGGAGAAGTGATGAGGGAATGTCGAGGTCCAGTAGTCTAACTGCAGTAGAAAGCTAGGTCTTAAATTTTGAAATGGTACAAGACAATGAAAAATACAATAACATTAAAGGCAGACTTAGCAAAGATAAATCGTCAGACTTTGTTCTTTCTTCCTTTGAGAGCCCTTAGAGCTCATCCTTTTGGATTTCAGAGAAGCAGCTGACGTGGCATCAAAGGGAGATTAGCAAACTGAAGGTGGTTCTGCTAAAAGACAAGATACAAATCAGGAAGCAACGGGCTACAAGGGAGGCAATGAAAAGCAGCGTTGACAGAGGCAGGATAAGCCTGAAAACGAATTGCTACCACAGCTCCTTAAGGGTCTGCCATTCAGTCTGATATTTGCATCTGTGTCTCTGGCACAAGAAGTGAAGTTTGCTTTTGCTGCCTGCATTCAAGAGAGCTTGATTAATTTCAACCTTTGCAAAAGAGGGTACCACCAGAAACCAGCCTGCTTCAGCAAGGACTAAACAGCTGGATAGTTCAGGCTGCAAAATAAAAACAGAGGAGACCTCATTCTTCACCAAAACACAGGCACAAGAGAGGAAACAGTTATTTCAGCCACTAACAGCAGCGTTGCTGGGTTAGTGGCTGGGCAGCGTCGCTGCCAATGCACACTGGCTGGGGTACACCCAGCGCGCGTCAGCAGCCCTCTCACTGCTGGGGCAGCAGGGGCAAGAAGCCAAACTCATTTCCAGATCAAAAGGGATTTGTTTGCGAAGAGCAGCAGGCAGGGCAGGGTAGTGGGTGCAGTTCACAGAGACACCCACACCAGCAAAGTCGTCCCACTCCTGAGAAGCACTGCTCCTCTCTTGCTGCCTGCTTCTCTCCACCTGCGTTTGGGCAGGGTTTCACTTCAAACTGTGCCAAAGCCCTTGTACAGCCACGGTACCTGCAGGACTGCCAGGAGAGGCTGGGAGCTGGCAGAGGGGCTCTGCTGCCCAGTGCTGCCGCGACAGACCCCTGGGTAACAGCAAGTGTCCCGGGAGCAGCAGCTTCCAAGTAATTCAGAAGCATTTCTAGCAGCATTAGTCACCACCCTTGTCCTGACACATTCTGGGCTGTCTAGCCAAGTTAATGACACAGACGTTGCTTCACGGTGGTCAAATCTCTTGGCTCATAAAACAGTAGCTTGAGTTTCCTGCCTTTCATAAAAGCTAGGAGCCCTTTGGTATCCAGCTCATTCATGGAAGATAAAAATCTCTTGGCACAGGCTCTTTCCTCACTTGCAGGTTAATTTCATTGTTCAGGCTCTGCAGAGCACTTAATACATCCCCTACCCTGTTAATCTCCAGCAAAGTTTTTGACTGACGTGGCTGGGTATCAGCCAGGCACCGCCAGCTGAGGTGTTAGGGGGATTCGTTACCAGTATGTCCATATTCTCTCCTGTCTCCATGACCAGCAACGCACTGTGGGATTGCACAAACCCAGCCTGTCATTGTGCCCCTTGCAGCTCTAACCTGCCTTGTCCATCACTGAAGGCACAACCAGCATCTTGCAGCTCTGAGGCAGTTAATGACCTGGCCACCGGGGTGGGAGCAGCAGTGGGACCCAAAGGCGTAATGGCAGGGTGCAGGAGATGGCCACAGCCGTGTATCAGGGAAGCACTCCAGACACAGCACGTGCCTGTGAGCACTAACAGTGCCTGGGCCCCCTGGTTTTCCTTAGGGGCCGCACACAGTAATGGTTACAGCCAGCATCAAGTGTGCCCTTGTGTTCTGCAAGATAATGGCACCACTCCAGCGAAGTCAGTACAGTTCAAAGAAATTAAGAAGCACAATTTTAATTAAAATTATAAACTAATGAACCAGGTTCCCAAGGGACATGGTAAAACATCCTTCGCTGAGCTTTCACAGCAAGGCTAATTGCATAGCCAGAAAATTAACAATCCTTAGTCTGGAACAAGCATGGGAACTGTACAGAGATCCCTGCATCTCCTTCAGAGACCAAACTTCCCAGCATCTTGTGCCCTATTCCTACCTACTCCTTCCCTCATGGCTTGCTGCAGATATTTGCCTGTTGCTTGCCATCATTATTTAACCGACATAGTCATACAGACTATCCATTCCTTATCCAAAAGCTGTATCCTCTTTGTAACCATCTTTTTATACCCTGTGAGTCTGCAGAGCTCATTTAAGCCTTCTGCTGCCTGCTAGTGGTGTAGTATTTTGTGTCAGGCTGGTAACTGAAAAATCTTTTACTATCATAATTTAGCCATATGTAGACGTGTATTTAGTCAGAGATGTGCCATTGCAATTCAGAATTACAGAACTGAGCCCAGATAGCACAGTCCTGCAAAGGACATTAATATACTGGAATGGGTTTGATCTAAACAGGGCCATTTTGTGTGCCCCCACACGGTCCTGCGCCCATCTCTGCCATGCCATGGTCATGCTGAGAGCAGGAGCATTCCCTTGGGTTTCTGCTCTACCAGCATCAGTGCTTTTGGAGGCTGGACATCATAATGCAGTGCTGAATAACAATAATAATTTTAAAAATCAGCACCTCTGCTCTATAAGCTGCCACAAGGACATCTGGCACTGCTCAACCAGTTTGGTTTTTGTCTAGGCAACACAGAGCTCTTGCACTGCTCCTGCAAGTGAGAGCTAGCAGTGCCCAGAGCTCAGCAACCTCTCTGCAAAGCCTTGCTGGTAATACTGGCACCACTGCCACACTCTGGAAGGAGACCTGAGCTTTCCCCAGCCTTTCCTGGTATTGCCCATACCAGGTCTCTTCAGGTCTTGGTTGCACAGGGCAGCAGTGGAGAGGCTGCATTTGGTTTACGAAGTTGATGAGAGTTATCCTCAGAGGCTGAGCAGCAGGTCATTTTGCTGTTGCAGCAGGGCAGCTCACTGTGGGAAGCTCTGGTCCCTGAGCTGTGTGTGCCTGTAGGACTTGACCCTCAGTAATTCCCTGCCTTCAAGCCCTTCAGTCCAAGCATCAGTTCCAAGCTGTGGCCCCCAAGGCCCCTCACATCTGCCAGAGCTGGCTGTGTGATACCACACATAGCTTTATCTCTCTCAGGCAAGAGAATGAAGTCACACTGAAGTACACAGATTACTCTGCTCCCCATCTACAAACCCAGCAATATGGAACATGTTTTCCACCTCCTGAGCCCTGTCTCTTGGTAATGCCTCAGTTCCTGCTGGTTAACAGTCTCCGTCTCTCATGGTCACAGTGAAACTGCCAAACAGCTGGGGAAACAGCAATTTTGGAAAGGATGCAGCGGTGATCAGAAGAACACAAGCTTCTACTGTGACATTACATCCAGACTTGGCAAAGTGCTAGCTAGACAGCTAGGGAAGTATCGGAGCAGAGACATCGCTGTCCCAGCCGTGGCTGCAGAGCAGCACCCGCCCCTCAGGAAGAGACCTGAATGCAAAGGCAGAGCTGAGCTTGAGTGCCAAAAGGCTTCAACAGGGAACACCACCACAAAGGAAACTCAGCAGATGTCACCTCTCTGTATTTCTGTAGTGTACTTATTGCAGCCTGCCAAGGGACAAGGGATGGAGGGTTCCACCTGCTCTGGCTGGGCTCCCTGAGGACAGGACACATGAAGACAGGACGAGCGTTATCACAGCACTAGGGCGAGCCAGCCCCCGTCCCCCAAATAAGCCTGAACCTCACTCACAGAAGGTTTGGAAAATGGAAATTGCACCTTTCTTTCACTTAGAGCAGCAGTTACATAAATGCTTCTCGGAAGAGAAATATTTACTTCTTTTTCAGGAACCGGTGGGCAGATGCACGTGCAGCATTTGGGGCAGAGCAAGGGTTTGTCCAGGGTAATCATGTTCCCCTGCAAGCACCGCAGCATTTTTTTGTTCTGCTGCCTATTAATTCCTTGCATCACTTGTCTCGCACTCAGCAGGAACAACCTTGGCAGAGGCCTCTGGAAAGAAACTGATGTGTTTGTGCTTTTTGGTAAAAGAACAATCTTGCTAAATAATAGAAACCCACTTTACAGAGAAATTCAGTTTTATATCTATGTCTCCTCTAGTAATTATATTCACAGAATTGCATATTTCATCAAGGCATCTTTGTTCTTTTATTTCCCTTCTTGTGTGCTTCCTCCAACAATGGTTATAACTCACTGTAGTGCCAGCTGAATTAATATCAAAATATTTGTACAATGTCAAACTGCTAAGTCTCCCAGAGAACCAGAAAAGTATTCAAATAGGTGATTTCATCAAGTGACCTCTTTCTCCACTGAGAAGTTTTTGTGATGTGGAATGTTATTAAAAACAGGTTTTCATATGGAAATTCACATTAATAACTTCAAGTCTTAGCCCCAGTTATCATTTTCATTTTTTGTCTGAAGCGGCAATTCCTTGGTAAAAACCAATGCAACTCGACTCTGCTCTGTAGTACACATGAGAAGGTAACAAGTAGAGAAACAGCTTCAAGTTAAATCACCAAAAGCTTCCTGATTTACTTCCTACAGAAACACAAACTAAAAGTGAGGACCTCATGAGCACATGCACCTTTTCTATCCATTGACTTTGAAAAACAGAACAGGATCCTACTGGTTCACAGTGGGATAAATATTAAATGTAGCAGTTGGAAAGTCCTCTTTCTAAAGTACCTGGCTCTTTGGGGCCAACAGCAGTATGGATTGTATACCTGGCTTCCTATAGCAACATCATTTGTTGCTTGTCATCTTCCCATCTCAGTCCCCTTTCCACCCAACTTTGCAGATTAGAGGAGTTTCTGCTAAAGTTACAGCATCTATGAGCAAGGGTGACATTTAGTGTAAATCCAGAGGGTTCTCCAGGATTAGATTTGAACAGAATCCACAAAATAAAGCTTCCTCCTGGGCTGCTAGTCAATTATCTATTTTTTTTTGCCGGTCTAAGGCAATACAGCTCTGCTGCCTGCAGAACACTCAGCCATGCCCTGGGTAGAGCAGTATTTGCTGTGCTGATGGATGGGGAGATATTGCTGTTAATGCCTGTGGCTGTGTAGCGGTCAGGACAGCTGCTGGGTTACGGGCTGCCCTCACCCAGTGCCCAGCACGACAGGGCTGCTTCCATCGGCTGCAGCAGGAAACTGATGTCAGAATATTTTGAGCCTGGCACCATGAATGGAGGTAATAACCGGTATCATCACGCAGGAGCTAGAAGTAGGTAGAAAGAGAAGCTTTGTGTGGGTGGTGAGAGAGAAAAAAAGATTAAGGAGACAAGGATCAGAATCTGCAAATCACGCAAAACCAGTTCTGTGTCAGGCAGGGAATAATCAGCTTGCTCTTTTTTTTTCCTAGACAAGCAGCACTGCTGTTGATTTAGAAACTCCCTTTCTGACACCAGGTGAAACTGGACACCCTTGAAGATGTTTTGCTTTGGGTTTTCAGTGGGTTTAGTGCATAGCTTTGCCCCTCACTGCATATTAGTGTGGCACTGCAGGTGGATGGCAGATGCTCACTCCATTGTGTACCCACAGGATCTTTGTGAGGGTCAGTGCCCGGGGAAACCATTCAAGACAGTTCCAGTGACAGGGATCAGCCCCAGTGACAGCCAGGGGAGTTCTGTGAGTTTAAGCATAAGAGGGAGTTATCCCCTAGAAAATTTTTGGTATCAAAGTGTAGTGGGATTCCTATTACTTCATTCATTCCTTGTTTTTGTCTGCACAAAGCTTTTACACTGTTAAATCTGTGCAACTCTTGAGGATGGGATCCTGGAACCAGATATGAGGGAAGGAGGATCAGGAGCAAATAGCTGCCACAGCAAAGCACAAACAAAACCAGACTGCTGGCAGGTGAGCTTCCCTTTCCTGGATCAATATGGGCCTGTTTTGGCCTTGTTGGAATGAGACATTTTCTGAAGCTGTAGTTATGTCCCACGTAAGAAAATCACCAGTGCAGGCTGGAGTGTTGTGCAAACCATACTGGCTCCTCATGGGCTTGGCCATCATCTGGCCATGATCAGGCTGCATTCATCTATTTTCTGCTGGCTACAGCACTGGGTTAATTAGATCTGTTCATCAAGTTGTAATATGAAAGTTCAGTATAAAGCACCAGAAGTCCCTGACCTACACCTTACAAGCGTGGTACATACCGCCAGCATCAGCTCTGAACACACGCCGCTCTGCCACGGTGTGCAAACCCACCCTTCCCAGCCACCGCGCCTGCTGCCAGACCAGCACAACGAGGAAGCAGCAGCTGTTTACTCTTTATACCTTCAACACAGGAGTCCCCATTTCAGCAGTGCTTACTTTCAGCACACATGTGGGAAGTAGGCAAGTATCCCAGGCAGAGAGGCACAAAAAGGATGAGAGGACTGACTACACAACCTTTGCAGAAGTCAATGGAAAACAAAATCCAGGAGCCTTTACACTTTGTCCTGTGTGCTAATAACAGAGGTGGAAAGACTCATTGTATGTTTTCACATGTCAAAGAAGAGAATCATCCTGCATTTAGAAAAACCAAAGACATTCAAAGCCTGCTGTTTTGAAAAAGAAATTGTTCCAATTGAGAGAAAAAAAATACACAGGCAGCTATTATTCTGTCTGTACAGGACTTATTTAATAACCCAGTGTCTGCAAACCATAACTTGAAAATTTTCCCTGTCATCCAATGTGCCAGACCACAGCTGCATAAAATAGAGAAAACCCATTATAAGTGACCAGAGCCATTGGAAAACTGTGGAAATATTGCCTCAGGCTGCAAGGCCCTTTCCTGTGGAAAGAATATTTTGCAATTGTCTATTAATACTGTTCCTTGTTGACAACAGGCACTCATATATTCTGGGTTTCATAAAAAATGCTTACATATAGGCTACTCAAAACTCAGAGCAAGTAGAGCAATTTTTCTTCCTGAATATTCAAAATTATTAATTTCTCCGCCTTCTCTCCTACCTTGCACATCAGATATTGAAGAGAATGAGAACTCAAAAGCATGGAAATAATGAATGTGCAGGAACAGGCTGCCATGTGGCACAGAAGCACCATCACTGGATTCTCTGTGCAATAAGGGACATTTCTGGACTAGCCTATGTAAGAAGATGCTGGATAAATGCTTTAAGACAATTGTGTCACTAGTACACATCAATACTTAGTATTATTCTTTAAGCAATGCAACACTCCACATAACTATTTTTTTACAATACCTTTAAGACACCAAATGAATGAGCAGAAATCTGTGACTGACTATCAGAGCTACAAAATTCTACAAATACCTGCAAAGTTCTAGTCTACACGCAGAGCCCCGCTCCCCCCTCAGGCTGCTCCCTTTAGGGCTCTCACTCAACATCCCCTCCAGTGAAAACCGCCCCTCTCCTGCCTCCCAGCCCCATCTGTAATGAATTGTCACTCCCCAGGTCTCTGCTCTGTTTGTGCACTGATGTTTGTCAGCACACGTGGCTTCAGCATGAAAGTGAGCCAAGGCCTTGGGGCTAAATTCACATGCTGATTTTTGCAATGAATTTTTCTGAGCAATGTACAACTGCAAGCAAACAGATCTGTAAAAGGAATTAAATCTGGGGTTCAGAGTAAACTCAAAGCTGATAAAGGAGCCAATTAAAGATTTAATATAGACAAAGGTTCTGCTAAAATTTAAGGACATTGATTGGTGCCCCTCTATAGCATCTTTGAGGAATACAAGCTCAGCTCCTGTTTCACACCAACATCAGCCTTTTCATATAGTCATCACTTTTCCACATAATTCTCCCCATGCATCTGACTGCAATCAGAATCAATGTGGTTTCTCCATTGTGTCCTTAAGTTACACAGCATGGAGGACCAATGGTTTTAATGGGGAGGTATCTGGCAGCAGATTGTAAGAGTCAACATAGGGAAGACTGTTGTCTCACAACTGGACTAAGATAAGCAGGAGCTTTGGGGAATGACCAAAGAGAATTATCAAAGTTTGAAAAGGGAAACATTATTTCCAGAGCATATCCTAGCCACAGTTTTAATGTTCTTTCCTTGTCAGCTCAGAGCAGGATTAAAGAGGCCAAGTGGGAAAAATCAGCAGGGGAGAGGAGCTAATGAAGATCTGATCCACTGAGCTGGGAGGTGATGGGCAACCTGGAAATAACAGGGCATCCTGAAGGGCAATATCTTCAGCAAAGCCAAAACAGTGTCAGGGAACACAGGGGACCTTTATTAGAGCAGCAAAAAGAGCAAAATGAAAAGTTGTGCCGAAGGCAACACCTGTGCTATCTCACAGGGGCTGCACAAGCCACCTGCTACACATCACCCAGCAGACAGCAGCCATCAGGGACAAGTTCTCAGGCCCCACAGGACAGCATCTGCAGCAACACAGGAGCGCAGAGGCAAAGACAAGAAGGCATTTGACAGCGATGGATGTTAGCAAAGTCTGAGTCAAGTTTCTGTTTTCACAAGTCTATGGCAGAAATATAGTGTAGATTTGCAGATTTCTTCAATTTGTCCTTAGTTTGAACCCCAGTTCTGTCCTCCAGCATGCACGCTCCACACCATCCACTGGGAGCCAGATTTCTGACCAGTACAGACCAGCGCTTCCCACCTGGGCGGCACAAGTGTTTCTACCGTCTCAAAACTTTCAAACACTTCAGCAAAAACCAGCTTTGTACCACTTACCAGAAACTGAATCACAAGTCTGCGTAGTGCAGAGCAATCAAAAGATGACTTAGATATCTTGATGAAGAGGGTTAAAAAAGGGAACGCTAATGCGTGTGGGCTGCACAAGGGGCGAGCTGCTGCCCCAGTTCAGGAGCTGCCAGGACCAGCCTGGCTGCTACCCAGCAATAAACCACAGCCCAGACCCCTTCCAACAGCTCCTCACCCGTCTCCTCCCAGCAAACACCCACCCACAGACCCGCCCACATTCAGCCAATTCATGGGTCACAAGCAACCCGTGCCCAAAGCCAGCTCCAGCACAGAGCACGGTCACCAAAGTCCTGCCACGTCCTCCTTCCCGGGAGGAGAGGGGAACCTCTTGCTTTCTCAGGCAAGGCAGGCTCTTGGCAAAGCAACAGGAGCAGGGAAAGTCAGAGCAGCACAGATGTGAGGAAACCTCTTACACAGCAGAATTGCAGGCAGCTTCAGACCACAGGGGCTGTTTGCAGCACTGACAGCAGCCAAGCAGCTCTGTGCTGCACAGCCTGGTGAAACTGAACCCAAAATAAAGAGGAAAACAGCCTTGCTGGTGGCACAAGAAAAATCCACGCAGCCACTTCCAGCTGGCTGAGGAGGGAGCCCTGGGAGAGGTGGAGCAGTGGGCAGCACTGGGCTCTCAGCAGGAGTTAATCAGTAAATAACAGCGGGGTTTTGGCCATGCAAACAGAGAAAGAGAGGAAAGGAGTGAGGCTGTGGTACAAAGACACTGAGGCAGAACCAGAGGTCCTCCAGGTCCATAAGAAGGAAGCAGTTTTAATTGCTTTTCTCTAGAACAACAGTGGTGGGTGTGGGAAAGGCATGGGCTGCTGGGAATGAACAGTTAAGCGGGGAAATAACCACATCAGAAGCAAGAGGAAAAAATTCCAGATTTCAGCATGCTAGACCAGGGGAGGCCAAGCAACAATCATCCTGGAGAGCTCGAAGACAGCGTATTGAATCAGGAGTCTGCCAGCAAGGATTTCCAGCAGAGCCACAAATTCCCGTTGTGTCAGTTGGCTAGGAGAGCTGCTTTCCAGACTAAACACAGGTAGATTCAGCTTGAAAGGCAAGACCATGGTGGACGAGTGACTTCCAACAAAAGGTCTGTGTAATCCTGGAGTTTTCAAGATTTGAGGCTATATGGCTGGGGATGAGGGTCTTTTCTACCTCCTCAACTCCTTTGCTGTCCCAGGAGTGGAGCAGAGGTGTGCCATAGGCATAGCAGGGCCAGCAGAGGCACAGGGGTGAGCAGGGCAGGATGGGACCCAGCTGGTCCAGGGAGGCACAGGCAAGGGGGACATCCCTGGCACTGCCACACATCTCTGTCCACAAACTCCAGCTCTGCATACTGCAGATGCAGAGATATGGACACAGAGTGGGTGCTGGTTGTGGAGGAGCTCCATACCCTGCACCTCCCTCTCTGGGAACCAGAGGGGCTTTGCCAGCATGGCTGTGCTCCCACTCCCTGGAGCCCTCTCCAGAGAGGGGCAGCCCTTTCCTGGCAAGGAAACACCCACAGCACAACAGACACAAACCAAGCCCTAGAGATGAGGGGAGAGGAGAGGCTTCCTCGAGACCCAGAGGGCTTGTTTCAGAGTTTCTTAGGAGACTGTGGAATCTACTGAAGTAGAAAGCAAGGCCTGCTATCACCCCCCAGGACACAGCAAGAGGAGGTTGATGAAATAAAAAGGTCTAAAACCAGTTCACTCACACAGGAGATCTGTATTTGCACTGTTCAAAGGGCAACCTTGCTTGGGCTACAACAAAGCAGTGATTTAGGGGTCAGAAACCTTTTGCTGTCTCTGACTTTGACAAAGATGGGGCAGTTCCACCTCTAGCTCTCTCCCGCCCCCATGGTACTTACAGCACCACATGATGCTGCCATCACACCATCATACACTCACCCAGACAGCAAACTGATGATCCAGAGAAGCCCCTACCAGCTCCACTTCTTCACTGGTAGAAACAAAGCTTCCAGGAGAGCTGGTTATGTACTAACGGGTACCTGAGCAGCTGGGAGTGAGAGGATCTGTCTAGGCTGGTGTTGCCACAGGAACAAATTGATATCATCTGGCCACAATTAAAACTTGGGTTGTATTACTTTTTTTTCTAAAACAAGGTTTCTATCCAGCAGATGGGTAGGTGCAGCAGCTTCCCTATAGGAATAGTGCAGGCCAAGCCCCGCTGTTTATGAAAGGGATTAATTACATCATCTGGTTGCTTGAGATAACATGTGATCAGATTTGAGGATCCATGAATTTCCTCCTGACCTATTTTCTGTGATCCAAGGAGAGGGTTTTTTTGCCTTCACGTTCAGAGCTGGCTAATTTGGAGAACACCTGTGAAGAGACTAAGGCAATCTCCCTGTCTGCAAAGGCACTCGTGTAGGCTGCTAGACCATAACACGGGTTTTGTGCAAAAATGGTGCAGAAAGTCCTGAGCAGCACCTGGCAGGTGTCAGGAGGGGACAGCTCTGTCCTTCCTATGGTTTCTGCACATGGGAAACATAAAAACCCCATGCTCAGCGTGAGTCATTTATCGCTGGTGTTGCAAAGCCCTAGACAAACCAGATGAAATCAGCTGGCAGTGGGCAAGCTGACAAAACATCTGCTTGTACCCATGTGGCACACGAAAATAGAGCTGACGTGTTCTAATGTCTTAATGGTATGAAATTAGAGCAAAACTGCATGGTGAACAGTTAAATGGTGTTCTTATGGGGAAATTAAAATGTATCTATGGCTCTTGTTGTGTACAGGAGGAATCTCTTTGCAAATCGCTAGCAATTAAGGAAAACGCACTTGAATTGAAGAGCCATGTTGGTTTTAATTTTGAGATGTTATTATTAGATTGCAGGTTTAACTGAGAGATAGATGCTGGCCTTCTGTGCCCTCTGCATCTCACTGTCCCTATTGGCTCTGGGGATGAGGCCGACGCTTTATTTCACACTTACATGAAACCATGGCCAAGGAGAACCCAGCTTGGACCTTGGGGTGCTGCTGTCACTGGGATGAACCAGATGGTTGGGAGGGGAGAAAGTTCCCTCGTGGGATCTCGGCACTGCCCAGAGCAACTCACCTCTGCTCTCCACCCAGGCAGGTACAGGGACTGCCTTCCTCATGGTTGTTCTGATATGATCACGCAGCAAATTATTTCTATTCTACCAAAATTAAGCCTATTCCTCAAAGCTATTACAAGGGTGGCTGCAATCAAAGGCAACTGGGAACACTGCACGGTGGAAGCAGCCATCAGCAGTTTGCATGACCCAGGGATGGTGCAGACTAGAGAGAAGACGAAGAAGGTCTGGTAGCACTTCCTGTGGTCTATTGTTCAGGACTTCAAAGAGCCCAGGGATCTGTAGCCACTGCTAATGGCTGTTATCTTCCGGCAACAGTAATTATGAGCTGAAGGAGACTCAGAGAGAGTGACTGTAAAGGGCCAATAAAGCTACACCTTTTCTGCTTCATTTACTTGATTGCCCCGGATTTCATTATATCCACCCCTCTAGGATGTGTTTTTTAATCCTCCAAGCTGATCTATCCCTATGAATATTCACTGTCAATAATACATGTATTACTGCTGCCTGAACATCCTGAAGCTGCTATCAATCATGCATTAATCTTATACACAGCTCCTGGGACTTCATCTAAAATGCAAATGCAAAATATGTAAAATGTGAAGAACTGGGAGAAGGGAATGCTGAAGTCTGAAGAGCTGATTTAGAGTTTCCCAGTTCAACTTCATATTAATTTTGCCATACTGGATTTTGGAGTAGTAACTCACCAGGCAGCATTTGTTGAAAGTCCAGGTTACTTATGCAGGAACCCATGAATTTCACACGTATGTTGAGCAAGGGGATGTGGAACCAGTCACCGGGAGCTGGACCAGTGGTGCCTCTCCCCAGTGCGTGCCAAGGGAAGAGTAAGTGCCCAAGGGAGCTTTTAAAGATGACTCCTGAACGTCCCCCTCACATCTGCTGGCACTTGGTTCAAGTACTTCCTAATGTTGGGATTGTATTTGCATTAGTGACCACCAAGTATTTTCTTCCATGATTCCAATGAATGATTTTTTGAATCCTTTTAAAATTTCAGTAGCCTCTATGCCACACAGCAAAGAGTTTCACAGCTTAGCTACAATTTTCGTATATGCGTACATCCACATTTGTTGTGAATGGGCTTCTGCCACTTTCACCTGATGCCCCCAAGCTTTGTATGAGAAAAGCCAGAGGATAACAACTCCCTACTTGTCACAGCACTCAGGGTTTAGTAGTCTTCTGTAATATTCTCCCTGGGTCGTTTATTTTTTCAGTCTGTAGAACGGTCTTAACCTACTGAACCATCCTTTGGGGGGAAGCTGTTCAAACCCCAGCTCACCTTCGCAGTGCCTGACTGTGCTGTGTCCCCAACAACCCACCTGGCTGAGGCGGTGCTGGTGCATGCATTAGGATGGCTGGGGGACACACAGATGCCCAAATTTGCTGGTGCGGTCTGCAGGAGCAG
>JAAGAY010000196.1:0-41454 GCA_011801015.1 Ardeotis arabs | reverse complement strand
GTCGGGGTGGAGCGGGGCGGGGGGGGAGAAGGGCCCCACGCCGCCATGTCGGGCCCCGCCGCCGCCGCCGCCGCCGCCGCCCCGCCAGCACCGGGGCCAGCACCCGGGCGCGGCCTCCGCGGCCTGGGCCGCCTCGCAGCCCCCGGCTCCTGGCCCTCAGGGACGCAGGGGGATTCGCGTGTGAAGGAGAGGAGGGGCTGCGGGAGTCTCCCCGGAGGGGAATAGGGTCCGGGGGGGTGAGGAAGGAGGGGGGTCCCGGCCCTGGGCCCGGCGGTGCGGGATCCCTGGGGACCGGGCCACGGCGGCCTCGGCAGCCGCCCCTCGAGTTGGTTTTGGGGATGCCAGGCTGAGGGTGAACCCCAGCTGCGAGGCGAACCCCGACCACGGGGCAAACTTCAGCCGTGGGGCGAACCCCGGCCGTGGGGCGAACGCAGACGCTTGGCCCCGATCCCCTCCGGGCTGGCCGGCATCCCGTGATGGGACCTTCGCCTGGCGCCGCGGGTGACCCGGGAAGGCGAGGGTGTTTTTGGGGAAGCGCGGGTCTCGCCGCTTTTTCCCCCGTGGTTCGCAGCGGTCCCGTCCCAGGAAGATAGCAGGAACGTCACCTGCGGTAAAAGCTGGACTTCAAGCTTGGAAGCTGGTGCGTCCAGATACAATAATGCACCTAAACACTGAGTTTTTGTAACACTTTGGGGCATGGTTTTTAAACTTAAGCACTCTTGGTAAATATGGCAGAGGGCTCGGTTGCTTTCTGGCGTTTTGCGGCCACGCCAAGTTCTATCTGACCTTCTGAAATCTTGAGACGAGTAACCTTTATCGGGCCATTTTTGAAAGTGTGAATAGGCTAAGTGTTTGCTTTGGGGAGTTACAACTTCTCGTGAGCCGGCCTGCTGATAAGAATTTTAGACGGCCTTGTCCAAGCGACGGGTTTTGCTGCAATTAAATTCGTACCTGTGCCATCCCCTCTCTGCGACGCACAAGCGTGCGCCCCCGCAGCGTGCAACGAACCTGGGGGGGAAAACACCCCATCCTGAACCCGCTCATGGTTGTGCTTCTTGCGCGTGTAGACACGGCTGATAATGAAAGTGATAATAATGCCTCTATTTTTAGCCACTGCCGTTCCTTTGAGATGTTTTTGCCCTGCTGCTTTTTTCTTTTTTTCCCCCTTCTAAAAATAAAAGTACATTATTTCTAACAACAAGGTCTTCCCTGCGAGACAACCCAAGGAATTCCTAGAAGCTGTATCCCGGTTTGGAGGGCCAGAAAGCTCTGACGAAGGTGGAGCACGGCCTTTACAAACACAGCACTGCCAGAGTTTTTATTTCTATGTTCTCCCTATCAAAATAGGAAGCGACAGTGAAATTTGTTCTGCCAAATGTTGCTCTTCCAAAACGCAGCCCGCTTTGGGTGCAGCCACGTGCTGGCGATACCTCACAAAAGATCGAGGCAGGCTTTACGTTTGAGGTTTACTTTGTGCTGCGTGGAAGCGCCGCAGCCTGACCTGACTTCCTGTCTGTAGCCCTTCTCCTTTCCACAGCCCCGCGTTTCGGACGGCTTTATTCATTATTGAGCGCAAGCGGGTTCGGAGGCAGCAAAGCGCTTGCCTGAAGCCTTCTCTTCCCCCACGGAAAAGCGGTGGGAGTTTATTTACAGCTTGATTCTGTAATTTTGCTCCAGAGCGGATCGGCAGCGTACGCTTCTGACACCGTGCTGCTCCGTGCTCTGGAATAACGATACGCATCGCCGTACGCGCGACCCACGGCATCGTGCCGATTCATCCAAGCGGAACTTATGTTTAGGCGTCAGCTGGGGTGTTAAATCCCCTCGCCTGCTGCCTTCCGAGGGGATTGAAGACGATGAAAGCCCTGTTGCAGTTTGGCTGTTCGGTTTAACTGAACAGTGGGAATTCTGCCGTGCTCTGCTGTCTGCTAAACAAACCCCGTTACACACTTTCACTTTTGTTCTTACTATTAAAAGCGAGGGCGGTCTACCCTGAGTGCTAAAGTACAGCACAAGTTGATTTATTCCCTTTCATCTTTTCTTCCTACAGGGGCTCTTTCTAATTTAGTTTGTGTATGTAATTGAAGAATAAAGTACAATGTAAATGGCTGATAGGTATTGCCACGTTCCTGAGCTGACTTTCGCTTTCTCCTGTCCTTGGAAGCCGAGATCCTCACGTGTCAGCAGCACAGGAGTCAGACCACCCATCAGCAGCCCGATCGAAAAACTTAGTTTGGCAGCAGCACGAAAAACGTGAAACTTTGCAGATTCATTTGAGCGGCGGTTGAGTTTCCCACCAGGTCTATAGGGCAAACTTCTGCTGGCACAGCTCTGTCTGCGAGCGCTGTGACGAAGTGTGACCCGTGACTGACATAGCTGTGCCAGCAGAAGCCCAGCTGTGGAAGCAGTTATCTGCAGAAGTGCACTTTTACTGATATAGCTTGTTTTTGGGTTTAAAGGGTGTTTTCCCGATCCCGGGAGCAGCGCTGCTGCCGGTAGAGCACCGTGCTCGCAGGGATGTAGCGTAATCGGTCATTTATTTGCTGCCTCGCAAGGGACGACCGGCCAGGCTGTATTTTCCAGGGTGTGTGGCTCTTCTCTTCCCGTCCGCGGTCTGTAGGAGCTCGGTCACGTTTGCACTGGGAATTCTCTTGTGGAAGTAAGTGATGTTATGGCAGCTACTTGTTTTCTTTCCATCCAAAGGTGTTTATAAAACTTACGTTTCCTGTGATAAGCTGGGATTTTTTTTTTCTTCTTCTTTGTGGACTGTGGTTATTTTTTATTAACAATCTTGTTTTTGCAAAAAGCGAGGCAGGCTTTGACCAAGTTTGCCAAGCACAGTGACGTTTACTTTTCACACCAGTCTTGCAAGAAATTAGCCAGAAAGGGATCCCAAGGTGTGTGTGGGCTCTAGCAGTAGAATGAAAACACACCATTGGGGAAAAAAAAATAATAATTTCCTCACTGAGGTAAGTCTTTAAGTTAAATCTAAAACACTGTGAAGAAACATTTACATTTAGCTAGATTGCCACAGCTGCTGTCTTTTTTTTTTTCCAGAGTTAATGTGCACAAATGGAGAGGTGTATTTCTTTTTTGTTATTAAAATCTTTCCGAGGGCATTCTGTTTTTAAGTCATAAAATTATGCGTCAGTAACATGCGTAATTTTAGAGCGGACTTTCTTTAACTGAAAAAAAAAATACTGCTGAGATCAACTTTAATCTGTTGGGCACTTTTGGGTTACTTGGGTTTAAAGAAGGAGATAAATATGAATAAATGGCTTGCTTATTATTTATTGGAAAGAGCTTTTGGCATGCCAAAAGGGCACTGGAGGCACTGGATGCGACCTGATGTGTAGAACACTGAGAAAGCAAGTGTAACGGTGGAGCTTAGTTGTTTGGGAGCATAAGATTGCATTTGAGAAAACTTAAAAAAAATAAGTTAAAATATGTCTTAGGCATATTTAGATTCAGGAGGATTTGCTGTGGATTTACTACTTTAGAGCATTAAATGCTAAGCCTCTTGTAATTTTTTTTTTTTTCCCTGAATTCTGCGGTTCTCCCGGTGATAGCCTGTAATCAAGGCTCAGGCGCTTGTTACTCGCTTTCTTCAGTGTAACAGAGCGTTTCTCCTGCCTCCCGCAGATCTGCTAGCGCCGTACAGGTACAGATCGCTCTCCTGCGCATCTGTCCGCGTCCCCCGCGCGCCGCTGGCGGCTCGGGCTGGGGGAGCACGCCGCCTTTGCTGCTGCGCTTACCTTGCTCAGGACGCCCCGCCGTCGGGTCTTCCATTGCTCAGCCAAGCTGCGTAGAAATCGCGGCTAAATCCAGGAGCCATGCCTTCTCCTCCGTTTCTCAGGTTCTGGGTTAGCGTACGTGTCAGAGCATGCAGCAGGCTGGTTTGACGGTGCAGCTGGCCCGGCTGAGCTGGTGGAGCTTTGCTGGTGCCAGAAAGGGAAGTGCTGCTTTGCTCCCAGCCCTGCCACGCGTCGCACCCTGTGCTGAGCCAGTTGCGCTCGCTAACCGGACAGAAAATAAACGAAGAAAACAGGAGATGCAGGCTGCAGGGTGTTCACTTGTTTTAGAAGCGTTGATTCTTAGATCAGCAGTGACAGTAACTTCACCTTTTGATGAATTCTTTGCGTTTCAGTGATTTGTCTGTGCAGCTTGTCCATCTCACCTGTAATGATAAAAAAAAAAATACTGTCTTAGGACATTTCTTTATCAGTATGTTTAACTGGTGACAAGGTTTCTGGAATTCTCTTGCTCTCCATCCCCATCTTAAAACGCTTGTGCACCTCAGGTCCGTGTCAGCAAACTTCACAGGTGTACCTCCTGCCGCAAGACACCCTCCACCAAAAAAGATAAAACAACTCAGAGGGGACAAAGTAAACTCTGGAGCATCCCGCAGGAGATGACAAAAAGTTTTTATATGCAGAGGATTTACTGGATCCGTTTGTCCCTCTTTCTGGAGTGCCTTGGAGTAGATCTCAGAGCATGGTGCAGAGAGGACCATGTAAGGCCTTTAGCTGAACGTGCTCACTGGCTTTGTTTGAAGCTTGGGAAGTCCAAAAAAAAGGCAAGGTACTGGACATAAGTAGGTTTATGTTATTTGGGAGAAAACTCCTCTCTTGGACTTGCAAACAAGAAAAAAAAATGCACAGGAAAAAAAGTCCACTGAACTGAGATTACTCTGGGTAAAAGAGAGCACTGGAAGCAAATCTCTCCAGGAAAGTTGCTCTGGAATCCTGTTTATAAGAACAACTTTGAGTGTCGCTTGCGCATCTCCCTCCAGAGGATCAAGCAGTAACTTCACAGTGTTCAGGCACTACCAGGGCTTGAGAAGTGCTCACTGCAAATACAATTGCAGGTAGGCAGAAATGCTTTTATAAAAGGCAGAAATGCATTTTATGATGTTCTACAAGGAAAAAAAAATATCCCTTTCAAGGGGAGGTGTTACACCAGCAGTGATAAAAATGCTCTAAGATGCAGAAAGAACAGCTCCAAACGGTTTCACCTCCAACTCAATGCAGTCAGTGAACACAGGTTTGTTTTTTGAAGCGGTACGAGGTCAGCACCCGGGGCCGAGGAGCAGAACCCCGTTCAGCCATTACGTGTCGTGCACACAAGCGATTTCGCCAGGCTCCCAACCCGCGTGTGTACACAGGGAACAGATAAGGCCGCGCGCGTTCCCCCTTCCTGCGGCGTTGCCTGATGTAAATGATTAATGGCGTTTTACGATTGCGTGGCACTGGAGCTGTTTATGCTTGGCGTTTCGCTAAATGGCTTATTGCCTTTCACATTCTGCTTGCCTGTAAGAGAGTTTCTGTTTTCTCTGAGAAAGGTAGATAAAACGAGACTGAAAGGGCTGTAGGACCCCAGATTTCCTGGGATATCAAGTCTGCGGTATAGGTGCGTATTTTAAATTAGGTTAACGCTGCACGTGCGTTCTCCGCAGGCAGATTTCACACATTTACAACACCGTGCTGTTAACAAAGGTGCTCTGCGCTAGCAGCAGAGAAATGAAATACTTTCCTCTTCTTTGTCAAAACTAAACAGGTTCGGGAAAGCGAAACTTCCACTTTGAGCAGAGCAGGGAGAGGAGGGCCAGAGGAGAGGGGAAGAGGAGGAGTTTTCGCTCATCGTCTCGCTACTGAAAGCGAGTTGAGGCTCGCTCGTGACACTAATGGTTAAAAGTGGTGGTGTCAAAAATAGCAATCTGGGGGTCAAAACAGCAGCACTGCTGCCTGGCTCCAATTCAAGTAGGTCCACTTGAGGGAAAAGTCTAGGAATAAAGATGACAACCCTCATCGGGGGGCAAATACTTTCTGAATCCATGGGGTGATGGATCTTCAGAAGGGTTTTTGGTTTTGGGTTCCCCCCCCCCCGCCGCAGTTTGCAGCTTGAGGATTGCTAAATCTTTGACTGTTTACAGACACGAACTGACTAATCCTTCAGAGCAGCCTGCCATCATCCCTGCTGATGTCAATCAGGATTATTCGTTACCCTAAACCAAGCGTAAAGGCAAACCTATTGTGCCCCGGGCTAGGAGCAGCAGGAATTTTTATGGCTGGAAAACTACTGGAAGCAGCGTTCCTCCAAAGAGCCCGTGGGCCTTTGCCCTTCCCGAGTTACGCACCCACCTGTGGCCTCTGGAAAGCAAAACGCAAACCAGAGCTCCCGACTGAGGGTCCTTTATCCTGGCCACCAATCCTTGCGCGACTACCACTGCAAGTCAAAGGCTCTCCAGTCTCCTACTTGCAACCACCTGAAAAGAAAAACCCAATTAAACTGTCTTAAATGCTTTTTAAAGGCAAAAAGCATTTGTGGGTCAAGGCAAATCTGCAGGTTGCAGAAGAGAGGAATGTTTACCCTCATGTTGGTGTGCAGGGAGGTTCTGTTGTCCACTTTGGGGGCAGGTAGGGAGAAGGTTGTCTCAGTAAAGTGAGGGGGAAATGGAATTACCTGCTCCTTCATGACACACATGCTATGGCTCGCGGCTACGGACAGAAGGGATATGTAGCCTTCACCTTACGGGGTTCCAGTATTGAAAAGGGAATTTTCCACATGTTCAACATGGCTTTGGGTTTCTTCTGAAGACATTTTGAGAACTCCAGAAACCTACCTTACTGACAGATAATTTGAAAATGATGAGGTTTTTATGGGCTGCTATGCAGTTTTATGAATGCTAAGATGTATGCTTTTCGGGTCAATTTTCAACCCAGAAAGCCTCTTTTGTTTTCATTTCTTGGAGCATCCACTACCAGTTGAAACTACTCTTAGCCAGTTTCTTCTGAGTGAGGGACCTCAACCTTACGTCGGGAGCAATAGTGCAAAGTGACCCCCTCTTCTTTCTGTCTTCTTGGCTTTGCTGTCAGGGTCCATCAAATGTATTTTTTAGTTCACCAGATCTCAGAAGTACAAAGATAACTAGAAAAAATATCCGCTTTTGGTCAAGCTGTTAACAAGAGTCAGGATTTCTAGATTGTGCTCCAGTTTGCTGTTTACCCTTTAGGGTAGCTGAATGAAATGATCGGGTAGTTTTCCCCTTGCTTTTCAGGAATGCTTCCATCTGACTGAACATCTTTGTGCCTTCTAATCACAAATTAGTTTTGGTTTTTTTTTTTTTTCTTTCCTAAGAAATCAATCTAAAGGCTCTCTCAGAAAGTTCTGGCTTGGCTGTAAGTACACAGAGAGAGAAGGGTGTTGAGGACGACTCCCTTCTGCAGACTTTTAGCTGTTTTTTTCCATACAATACTTGCAGGAAAATTGAGAATGGTGGAAAGCCAAAAACATGCTTTGTGTGCTTCAGTGGAGATTATCATCCTGTGTTTTTTAAACAGCGAAGTGGAAAGATCCTGCAGATTTTTCAGTTTTCAGCTCCGTGGCCTGCAGCTGTTCCCGCTCCTGGTGCTTAACGCTAAGATTTCATGGCCTGAAAAAAGTATTTGAGAGCTTCCGATGGAGAAGTCCCATTCAAGCACTCTGGATACATTTGTCTCTTCCACGTAAGCCAGGGAGTTTGCTCTTGGAGGGGTGGAGGAGAAGGGATACTCGAGACTTGCTTGCTGTATGTGAAGTCAGTAAGCATCCCTATGGCACACAGGGTGTCTGTCTCCCTCAAATAAATGTCTTGTAGCTTGAGAATATCCTTTGCTCTTCTCATCGCTTCAGGCTGAGAGCTGGAGCAGAATTAAAACGCTCGGAGGGAAGCGTGGAGCTGTCACCCCGTCATCTGCGGCAAGAAACGCAGATGGGAACCGCTGCCAGCGCCACGAAACTGCCAGCGTTTCCTGGCCTTTCGGAAAGGGCTGGCTCGCCGGCTCGTTGTCGGAGCACGTATCGGTGCGCGCTGCTCAGGCCTTGCACGCACGGCACAGCCTGCGAGATAGAGAGAGCTTCCTGCTGATACAGATAGGGAAAGGGACAGAAAAGCAGAGTAGTTGTCAAACTGTACTCTCCAGGTAAAGCAAAACACTCTTCTTGGCATTTTCTTGAACTCTTGGAACTTGCAGCTCCAGGCAGGAAAAAGCCAATCGGGGCAGCGCTGAATGCAGTTCCAGAAAACTGGTTACTGCTTCCTCTGTGCCTCAAAATTGAATTTATATTTATTGCGTTACATGAGTTTACAACTGGCCTTGGAAGTGGGAGAGCGCTAGCACAGGATGAATTATCCACCCAGCAGATATTTCCACTTGTGAACGCCTTTCCTCTAATCCCTTTTTGTTTTGGAAAGTTAAGAAAGCAAAAGGAAAACGGGGCCAGACAACTTCTCACATACCAGAAAAACGTCAAAGGGCCAGGAAGAGTCGGGTTCAGATTGTCAGATGGCCCGTGGCTTGCATTTTTTCCTCCAGCCAGGTTACATCTTACCCTTGGGAGGAGTTTGATCTCTAGGCACATCTTTGTACCTGTGCAGGGATCCTCTTCCTTCTCCTCCTTATTCCAGAGCAAAAGATTGTGAGGGAGTAGAGTTCATCAGATAAACTAGGAATATTTTCAATGCGTGACAGAATCACATATATTAAGTATTTCAGACCTGTGGGTAGGGTTTGGGTTTATTTTACTAAAATCTCTCTGAAGTGTTTCAGATTAGAAGGTTATATAGCCTTTTTGCAGACTTAAGTAGCAAAATTTGAGTGAGGCTGTGACCTCAGAATGTTTCATTCTTTGATTTATTTTTTGGTGTATGGTTTGACTGCAAGATTGGACAGCAGCTAGTCCTGTGGTGAACTGCCAGGTGGTTTTTCGCCTGCTGTAACTCCTCGGTGCCACCAAACAAAGCTCCCCGTGCACGTAAAGGCTGTACCGTTCCGTTTTGAATTGACGGCCCATTATTTCACGGCAGCTGCAGGCAGGGACATAACAACCCTGGACGCGCGTGTGAGGAGATGAGTATAACTCAGAAGTATTTCCTACTTGGAAAATTACGTGGTTTCAAACCTCAAGCTGTCAACAACGCTACAGCATTCCTGAATCCGTACCTGCCTCTTCCGCGTGCCCGCTGCGGCTGTGCTCTTGCTTTAGGCTGTGGTTCTGTAAAGCGGCGGCGTGTGTGCAAGCCAGCGGTGAGTGACACTTCGCAGCACCGGGGCTTCAGACTTGATTTCTCCTCTTTAACTTCCTTTCAGAGATCATTATCTTCTTTGCAGGTTTATACAGTACTTAGTGTCATGAGCGCTTGGATCTCCTCGCACCTCAGTGTCTTCAAAGCCAGTGTCAGGGCCACAGCTCTTCTGACAGGGCCTGATGGCTTACATAACTCCAAATCCACAGCAAAAGGACCGTGACCGAGAGGGACGAGGGACCATGAGGAAGCCTTGGCAAACGCCAGCACTACAGAACTCTTGAATTAACTGCTCAGGTGCTAGCACGTTGAGAAATAACAGAAAACTGACCTGTTTGAAAAACTTCAGCAAAAATTGACAGAGTTATTCCCTGGTTAGGTAAAGCATGTGCTTTACATGAAATCCCTTCGAGTGGCTCAACAGAGGCATCCACCCAAGTTCAGCCTGTCTTCTGGCAGAGGAAGGGGCGCAGTTCCTGTCGGCTCTCGGCCGTGCCCCCGGCCAGCTAACATCTATCTCAGGGGTTGTTCCTATGCGGCCTACTTCCCTCAAATTCACTCAATATTACAGTGATCGTTCCGGGCAACACCATTAGCCTTCTGCTGATTTTGGTTTAGAAAGCAGGATACCTCCTGCACTGGGTAGCCTCCACCCACCGGAGATCACAGCTCTGGCATCTCTCCTTGTGGCCAGTTCTCAGAGATGGTAAGATGCTCCAGATGCCTGCGTCTCACTTTTCTGTTAGAGGTGCATTTCCTGGTCCCCACAGAGATTGTCTAGGGCTATTGTTGCTGCAGTTTCTCATTTTCCACCTTGCTGGAACATAGCTAGAAGAGTTTGCGGTACTCATCAGCATTGATTTTAAAACCAAATCTGGTGTTTGGAAGTTGGTGTAACTGCACATGGGAAAGATTTAGATAATCAGATACAGAAGCAGCTGCACTAACTGTCTTTTGATATCCAAATAATATGCTTTTCCCAGGCTATCAGGCAAGCTTTTTTACTTCCTTGATTACATAAGTTAAGTATATTTAAATACACTCTACCGAGATAGGAGTTTATGCCTATCAACCACTTCATTTTCAAGAGATCCCTTTTCTTTCTCCTCCTCTTCTGAGCATACAAGCCTTGCCACTTGAGCACTAGTGCAGCATCCTGTGGCCTGTTGAAACTGATCTGTGATATGAAAAAGCTAATTTATTGTAGCGATTGCAAAACAGTTTCCACTATTGCTGTGTACTTTTTCCTCTGGCTTCCCCCCACGCCCCCTCCTTTCTTGTAAAATCTTGAGCTTTGACTCATCTAAACCTACCTGTCGTTGAACAGGCCAGGCCTTGTGAATTTAAAGCGATCTGAAGTAAGTTTTACGGTGGCAGGCTTCTCTGCTGTTAATTATTGCTGCGAAGAGCAGATTGTGAGCGATAAGCTGGCCGTTATCTTTCTGTCATACAGGGAGAGCAGCTGAGGTGCTGCTGGGCTTTGCTTCTTTTCTTCAAGTGTTGGCAGCCTCCCACTTAAAGGGTAAGATAACTTCATAGCTGTGGAAACAGTCACATTTTTTCTTTTCTGCTAGCACAAACTTTTCTTTGAAGGATGAAAAGTTATTGATTATTTGAATTGTATTTTAAAAGAAAGGAAGAAAAGGTTCATTGAGAAGAGCGCTTCAAAGTTGCTGCAGTGGTGTGCAGGAATTAATAATTCTGGTGTAGTTTTACTCAAAAAAAAAAAAACCAAACCCAAAACAAGTCGATAGCTGACTTCTCTCCGATTATTGATCCTCAGGAGTTGAACGAGAAGAGGTGTTGGCTTGGGGCAACTTGAACAGGGTCTTAATCATTTTTAAGCGAGCGACTGAACGAACTGAGGTGTCGGCTGAGGCTTGTCAATAAAACAGCTGTATCCCTTGAGGCTCAGAGGAACGCTCCCTCACCACAGCCCTTACCGCTTACTCTGTTCTTGTTGAGAGTTTTCTGTCTCCCCGGTCCTATCGCTGTCAAACCAGTCCTAGGAAAACCTCCTGCTTTAAGTTGCAGCCATGCATGGCTGCGTTTCTTCTGCGCCCAGGACAGCGTTTTGTCTGGATGCTTGCTACTGATCCGGCACGGCCTGCTTCCTTCCCCAGACTCCGGTGACTGCAGTCCTTAATCCTTTAAGCCACTCTGTCCTGTATCTCATTAAAAGACCAGCGCTCTCCAGGGGATGGGGCGGGACTGCAAATGGGTCATTTCTTTGAAGAAAATTTATTTGAATTTACAGGGATACTCCTGTAAATAAACACACTATTTAAATCCTCCCTCTGGGGCTCCTGATTACATTTCTTGACAGACCGTCTGTTCCTACTCTTCTTGCCCTGTCATAGACCCCTTGTATGCATTTCGCTTAAGCAGAGCTTTGCTTTTGAGGAGCTACCTACCCTGTGTTGGCATGTAAACTGGCCCCCAAGAGCTCCTTTGAAAGCAAAAAGTATAAAAAGCATCTGCAGACAAAGGCAGGTATTAATCTGTAACTTGGTGCAGATATTCAAGGTGTCAGGTACACAACGAGAGGTAACAGGCGATTTCAAACAGAGCAGAAACTCTTCTTTTGGAGTAAGGACTGACATGTTCACTAAGTACAGAAATTAAAAATAACTACATAATGCTACATCATGTTTCCATGCAGCAAATAGCTCAGCTGTTCTTGTAAGTGGGGGTGTGACATAGAGGAAAAGGAAGGGTGGAAACCTGGATATTCTTGTGCTACCTGTGATTTAAGAAAAGACTCTGTACTTCATTTAGAGGAGATGAGGGAGCAGGGGGAAATAGCTAGTCGGTGTATGTCAGCAGGACAATTAGCATTTCCATCAAGTGAGTGCCAGTTGGCTCTAGAATTCGTCAAATACAGCTCGTTCCCTCCCTTCCCACTCCTCCCCTTTGCTTCTGTGACTTTTCTGTGCTTCTCTGCGCTTTCATCGTCTTGGTGGAACTGATAATGCGAAGCCCCGTGGGATCCCGCTGCCACTGAACTTAGTTTCAGCTGCAGGTTCTTGGTCACCTCTTGTGTTTTGCTGTTCCCACCCTCAGCTTGCATTTCCCCGCGCTCGGGCCTGTGCCGCGCGTCAGGACAGGCGGAGGAGGTGAGAAGCCTCGCAGGATGTGGTTGCTGAACATCGCTGCAGCTGCTTGCACATCTTTTGCTTGCCTTACAGGGGCTCAACAGCACACGAGCAGCTCCACAAAAGCTGAGGTGGTGCCCTGACCAGTGTGCTGGGCACAGGGAATTCCTGACTGGAAAGGGAGCCATCTGTGCAGTTCAGGTAACAGCGACTGTGTTCGCAGTCCCTGAAGAGGGTCTCTTTGTACAACAGCCTCTAGCGCGTCGCTGCGGACTGCGGCACCTCTCACACGATGAACAACTCGCTAATGAGCAAAGAGAGGATTCTCTGTGAAACTGAGCCTGCAGAACTTAAATAGTCTCCTCTTGCTCAGCCTAATCTGAGTACCACATGGAATAAAAACGAGAGCGAGGTATGGGCAAATTCCACCATACTGTTGCTGTGCTTGTTGGTGACACATCCTTTTCACCACACTTCTGGGTTCCTGCGTGCAAGTTTTCGCAGGGTTACCTCCACTGTGCTAAGGATGGCAACACTTTCCAAATTGTCAGCCGAGCTTTTCAAGCAGTAGTGCTCCTTCCCAACACTTTCCAAATTGTCAGCCGAGCTTTTCAAGCAGTAGTGCTCCTTCCCAACCCTGAAGTTACTCCGTGAAGATGCCTGCTGCCTGTGCACCCTTGGTCCAAACCTGGTAGATGGCTGTGAGTTTCCCTTGACTATGGCAAAGATCAAATCGCCAGGCAGCAGCCGCACCGTAGTAAGAGTCAGTTCCCTTCTGCTTCTCAGCAAACATACCCCTCGACCAGTTACAGCTTAGCGGAACAGCTTTTCATCCTCTCAGCATCGGTGTAGAGTCCCACTACTTAGGCCTTGCCACTTCTGCTTATTTTGCCTACATCAGCTGCAAAATAAAGCTACAGCCCTTGAAGGAGATCTGCCTTGTGATGGGTACAAGGAAGGACTATGAAAATTAACTCTGAAGCTTACTTTGTTGAAATATTTCCTACATTTAATATTCACCTTGATCGTGTAGAAGAGGTGATGGTTTTATTAAAACATTCAGCTTGCAGTATGTGTGAAGACTTTAATTAAAGTCTGAACCCAAGGCTAGCAAAGATCTCTTACTACAGCAAGTTTGGTTTTAGACACAGGACTGATGTGGTTCAAGAAAAGCCCCGCGTTACCTCGCTGTATTTTTAAATGCATTAGCAGGTGAGAAGAGTACAAGCTGATGTAATTTTCTAACGGCGTTACACGAGTAAGGTCCTGTCTTCTTCCCACTTGGAGCCCAGATTATTTTAAAAAGCAAACTGGGCTGAGGCCCTGTCTACAAGTTACTGAAGAGGCTGAGTTTCTGTTGCTACAGACTGGAAAGGAGATGGAAGTAAATGACCTTCATGCTCTTGATTTCCACAGTTCTCCTAACAAGGTAGTTTTGGACTCTTTCTGCTAAAGAGGAGATTGCTAGCGAGTGGAGATCAGCAGTCCTACTGAGTTCGTGTAGAGGAGCCCTCTGCACAGTAGAGGCAGTGTGCCTTCTCACGAGAAAAAAAATTTATTGGATGGATGATATGGAAATAAATACATCTTTTTACAGATTTATATCCTTTTTTTTCCAGTTATACTTGTGGACTTCATCATTTGTTGCTACCTCCATGGTGCTAAGCTTGACATTTTAGTTGTTATCCCTTACATTTAATATTCACTTTGAATTTCACCTCTGGCCTTACAATTTATTTCCACTTACTGTTTAACTATCCTCCTGCTCGTACGATACTTGTGTCCAAGTGGTCTCTATTTCTGTACTTGGATTATACTTTCCTCAAAAACTGTTTGAAATCTCAGAATTGGGAGATGACAGTATCAAAACGCTTATTCTCTCTTTTTGATAGAAAACTGTGCTGAGCCATTTTTATTCATTTCACTGATAATTTTCATCCCCAATCAGGCTACTTGGAACAAGAAACTGAAAAGAGAACAGTACCTTTGTCGGCAGACTCACGGTGCTCGTTGAACGCTCGGTAGAGACAGCGTATGCAGAGGTAATTGAACATGTTCCTGCAGGAAAGCGCAACGAAGAAAATTCAGATCCAAGCAACAGACTATCAGAATTCCCCACGCACGTTTTCTCACTAGTATATACACACTAGATACTGTCTATACTGATAGACTAAGTAGTTTACCTTAAGCTAACACAGACATACATAGCCTAGTATTAGCAGTTTTGTTTTAAATCCCCTTCAACAATCACCTTAACTTCTTGATCTTCATCCCCCTGAAGTTCTCTCAGTCAGTTTTTGCATTTGTGGGTACTTCGCCTTCTCCTTCGGGAGGCCGAAACGGGGAGACTTTTGTCAAGCACTCGTATGAAAACAGAGCACGCTTGTTACAGACCAGTAGCCCTCCTCTCCTCCCTTTGCAACCCTTCAGTCCCGTTTACAGAATACAGAGATAAAAACGGCTCTGTTTTCCAGCTTGTGGGCCAACTTTCCAGCGTTAAATAATGCTGGGTACACGCGCTCTGGCCTCGCCAGCCAGCAGGATTTTTAATTCCTGGGAGGGACCACCATATGGAAGCGGACGGACAGTAAGCTGTTACTGCGCAGCAGAAGGAGGAATGATTCAGGGCCGTCTGCTGGATCGTTTTCAAAGTGCTTTGGCAGTTTGACTCATCTGTATACAGAGACTGAAAAAAAATTAAAAAAAAAAAAAATCACAAAGAATGCCACTGCTGGCGGTGAGGATTCCGACTTGTGCCAACATATCCATGAGCATAGGGCTGAAGCCAGATGAAGTTGCGGCTCTTTTATTTGCTTCCTCGTTAGAAACAGACAATTCATTTATGCATTGAGGTTCAGAAGAGCTTAAACAGCACAACACACTCTAGTCACTGTAATTTAAGAAATGCATCTCCTAACCTCTCGGGGGAAGGAACTGGACATTATTTTGCAACAGCACGTAGCTCTAAGGGACTTTGACCTATCTGGCTTCAAAGTCCTCCTGTAACATAGATGCCAAATAATCTGGACGGCTTTGAGCAGGCTTTCTCTTTCTACTGACCATACATTAATCCTTCTGCTTGATGGGGGATATTCGCCTTTGGAAGAAGAGATCTGGCTTTATTAAAAATTCTAGTGATGCAGTTCATCTCTCACAGCGACCCTGAGACAGTTACTTTGGTCTATTTGGATGTACTGTGTAATGGAAGAGATTTTCTATGTTCGCAGCTGCTCTTCATTTCCCCCACCCATACAAAAAAAAAAAAATCCACTCTGAGTTAAGGAGTTTCCTAATCCCTAGCATAGCGTCCTTTTTTCTCTCGTTGGGTTGATGGAGTTTGTAAAGCCGCCTTCAGCTTCTCCCTAAGAAAAATCACAGTTTGTATTTCATACTGCTCTATCCTCCCTATCTCGCATTCTCCACACCTGTGTAACTTGAAAGGGTCTTAGATAGCTACAGAAGAGCAGTGCTCTTCTCTCTGATTACCTGGTTGCCTGAAAGTCCTGCAGAAGCTCCTGTTTGCTGCCCACAAAGTGCATCTTCAGAGTAAAAGCCTGCAGCACAGTCCGAAAGCTCAAAGCTTTCTTCTTTGACACTCTTCACACCTTCAGTACTGTTACATTTTTCCTCTTTTTTTTTAGCTTTGATAGATAGCCAGTGTGCCCGATACACAAAAGCCTACAAATACAACAAAACATGAAAACAAAAGCGCAAAAAAAGCAGCAAGACCTACTGCTTGCAGCACTTCCAAACCAAATAAAGTCCCATTAGCCCTTTTTATAAACAGCTGGGCTGCAGCTGCTTAAATCCACCTGGGACCGTACTCGGGGTTTCAGCTGGTGACCCCGCTGTGCCAGTCATCTCCAGGCTTTTGGGGATGGACTTGTAGCCAAAGGGTTAGCGCATAAGCATGACATTTTTTAGGAACTCTCAGGTTTTGAAGTTTGTTCAGGGCTTAAATATTGTTCCTACCAATGCACTGATGTTCTCGTATTCAGGTTTTCTTTAATTTACACAGTGTCAGGGTCAGACTATTTCAGTGTACGTGGTTAGATTTGTAGTGGAGAGCAAGTTTAAATAGCTTCAAAAGTTTTCCGAGGGAACTTGTTAGAAGGAAAGCTAGCAAGAATATTTTTTTTGGTCCTGCTTGAAAAGCAAAGAAACTGCAAGTATTCTGCTCACATCACACGTGTGTTAGCCGAATTTTAGCAAAGGCCTCGCTCGAACCCACAAGGTGCAACTCCCAGCAGCTCAAGCCGACCTAAATCAGTAGCTACTTCAGTTCCCACGTCCCTGGTGGGGTCTTCCTGCTTTGTTCCTTGCGAGAGCGCCGAAACGCATCCCTTTGGGGGTTAACTGATTCAGGGAACTCAGTGTAGCTCCCTGAAGACCGAGCAAAAATAGGTTGGGATTTTGGGATATTGGTTTAGTTCCAGCACAAGCAGAGGGGGAGATGGGAACGATAGGAGTTGGGAACCCAGGCAGAATCCATTTTCGCTTCAAAAAAATACATCTGGTGGCTTTCAAGTCTTGCTCAATGTTGTTTTTACGCAGAAGAAAAAAAAAGTATATTTGATCTAGGTTTATTTTCCCTTTTCTGTAACTGTGGAAATCGCACTGATGCTCGTTTGACTCACTACTATTTCAAAATAATACTGAAGTGACTAATACCTGAAAAATGCGCGTGTTGACTCGCAGTTCAGGGCTCATTTCATTGCAGGGCCTCTGACTGCCGCAAATTGCTTGAAATTGGCAGGGCACTTCTCATAACGAGCGATATTTCAACATAATTTAATTGGGTTCCCTGCCAAGGAGGCAACTGTAATCCTGAAGCTTTTTTGATGGCGTCACCCGATCAGTGGTCATCTCTCGGCCTGCGGGCAGGTATGGATGAGCACGGGGTGACTCAGATGCTCTCACCACCGTGGTTTTGACGACTTCATCACCAGGCCCTGGGATATTTGTCCGGCTTCTCCCCCGTTGCGAGGAGCGGAGCTGCTGGGGTCTGGCACTGGGAACAGGGAGCCCCGCTCTGGTTTCCAGCGAGGCTGCTCAGCAGCTGGAGGAGACCGCTGCCGCTCCGAGACTTTGAATCAGCGCGTGTGTGACAGCGAGGACCTTCCTGAGCTGTTAGCCATCTGCGTCTGGCTTGCGATGAAACGGCCGGCAGAAACACAAATCATTTCCCGCTTGTTTTTTTAGCTGGAAAAGCACCTTGAGAAGCCCGTAGGAAGCAACCGCGGCCAAAGCTTTTGCCAGCAGTATGCAGGGCAGGGAGGAGTTTCAGTATGCGGAAACTGAAATTTAAATCCGCCTGGCTCTGGTAGTACTACAACGTTATGCTGTAGGAAACGGGAATGCGACGTCCTGGTAAGCGCAGCGCGTTTCACACAGCGCTCAGCCCAATGCTGAGGCTGCGACAGCAAAGTTTGCCGTGTCCCGGGTCCAGATGTGGTAGAAGTAGGGATCGCTTTAAGATACGACGGATTAAAAAGCAAAACGAAGACCCATCCTGGGCCAGCTCAAATGTTTGATGACTAAGACTTAAAGATCCAAAAACCTCCCTCTGCCATAAACCCTTAACCCTTTGTTCATATTCTGCTTGATTTTCACCACTCGGCTTTTAGGTTTCCCGCTTCTAATCTGCAGCGTGCCTGGCAGAGGGAATAAAAATTGCCAGGTAATGAAAGCTCATTTTCTAGTAAGGGATCGCTGCAGGTAATCCTGTGACGGTGACGTGACAGCAAAACTAGCTTACTGCTTTTTGGCACAGCCCGCCTCGCTCCGTTTCTGCCGTGTCTGAAATGCTGGGACCGTGGTGTTGATTTGGGGGTACATAATGTAAAATCTGTACTGAGTAGCGGGCCAGATAACACACTTGAGGCTTTGAGACACAGTGCGATGTGTTTCCTCGCCGGCTTTGGGATTGGGACCGTGCTCTCAGCAGCTGCCGGGGACTGCAAGCTCTCCCAAGGCTCGAGCCCTGGCCCCCAGTCCCGGCGGCGAGTCACGGATCTGCTGGATGTCTCCGATGGGCTCCAGGGCTCTAGCAAAAGCCAGGACGAGCCGTGCCGGGACTCCCTGGAATGTGGATTAGTCTCACACGTGTCTAAGGGCAAGGATGCCCAGGAGAACAGGTGAAATAGGGCTCTTGTGGCTCCTGTTACTGGGGCTGGGGCTGCTCCGTGCTTCTGCACGTGCACATCCTAAACAGCAAAGATAAATCCAGCAAACCCCGAGAACTGGAGATTTAGCGCTCCGGAAGCTTGTCCTGTAACTCTGATGGTGTCGGGAAGCACCGTTCCCGACTTTGGGGTTCTGAAACAAGGATCGAAGAATTTGGGGTCTAATCCCGTGTCCTAAGTAATCGGTTTCATTCGTCGCCTCAGACTGAGTTGCTGCGGCTGAGCAGCGTGCGCGCGGAATCCTCTTACGCCGTAGCTTTCCTCGCCGTATGACTTCACCTGTAAGTAGAAGTCAGCTATAATTAGACGTGGGGCTCGCATCTGCCCTGCGCTTGCGACAGGGAACCTTCTTTTGGCGTGAAGGGAATTTCCTTGGGCGTTTGTGGGGGAAGGAAGCACCAGACCTGGAACTGAGACCCTGTGCGGGGGACAGCCCTGACAACTCCTGCTCCTGCGCAGGGCCAGAACGCTGCTTTGCTGTCTGCGTCGGTGGAAAAAAACTGTACTTTAAGCTCAGAGAGGGGATGTGTGATCTTTGTTTAGTGGAACTGGCTGAAAAAAAACCCCGGAACTAGTTTTCTCAAATTCTCCCTAGTTTTCTGTCTCGTCACTTCAGCAAACCAAACGAGCTAGAGTTGTTTTAAGAGCTTCACGGCTATTGCAGCCACTTGTAGTAGAGAGCTATGTATGAGGGAAAAAATGCGCGCTGGATTGGTATAAAATCCAGGTTTGTGTATTTTGTGTGTCTGGGGAGCAGAAGACCCGTGAACAGCAAATTCAGCTAACCTCATGTTTTTAAACCAGACAACCCCTCTCCCTTCAGAGTCTTAGCACAGTGGTCTGGGGAGATGTGGAGGGAAACTTCTCCCCGCCTCACGTGGAAAGCGTGTGTTTTTGTACAGGACATCAGAGCTCTCTTCTGACCAGAATCTGGGAGGGAGATCAGTTGTATTTGCGTGTGCACAAGCTTCCCCTTAAGACACGAGCGCATCCGATATTAAAGCTCTGGACTGGGCTGAAGCCTTGTGTGCGTACAAACAGCTAGTGAGAATTTTACCTGAGCTCGTTCTATGTCTCGCAGGCCATGAGGAGTGAAAAGGTCTTGGCTGATACCGAGCGTGAAAAAGCACAAAACAGACAAGCTAGGTAGTTAACTGGAAAATCGAGCTAATTCCTTTCAAACTGCAATTTCAAGTCTTGTCTAAGTGGAGTGCAAAAGTAGGACCTTGTGTGTTGAAAATCATTGCTGGAAAAGCAGAGAAGAGCCTTCCCTTCCATCACGGGTTCCCTGGGAAAACTACAGGAGGGAGCAATCGGTGTGCTTTCGCCGAGAATAGCGAAGCGCTCTCGTCTCGTCTGCAGGTTCTACACGTGGCAAATAACTCAGCGATGATGTAGGTTGTGCTTCAGTCTCAGGGATAAACTAGGAAACCCCGAAAGCCTGCATCGGGGCAGTACGAGGTAACGCTGAGGATAACTGCAGAAAACCCAACTTGGCAGGAAGAAAGGCCCTTTGCCGTTACGGGCCCGTGTTCCGCAAAGGTCTAAGCACTTGCCTGACTCCACGTGCTGGGAGCAGTTGGGCTGACATCAGCCTAATATTTATTGTATGTAAACTCCAGGGTGTGTGTTTTTGCGGAGTGTCACGGGGGAAGGTAATCTCCTGGGGGGCTAGAAACAAGGAGATGTTGTCCAATGGCAGACAGTAATGTTGCGGTGGTCTTTCAGACTAACAGGGATGCCAAAAGAAAAATATGATCCTCCAGATCCTCGCCGAATTTACACCATCATGTCAGCAGAAGAGGTAGCCAACGGGAAGAAGTCGCACTGGGCTGAATTAGAGATCTCGGGTGAGTCGAGTTGGGTTTGAATTTTGGTTCGGGGGAGTTGGTGGTGGCCCAGAATCACACCGTACGCTTTGAGACAGGGGATCCTGTTGTGAAAACACTTTATCTGTTTTCCTCTGAGTTGGAGGAGGACGAGTAGCTGACTTAGATTGCCTTTGAGCTTGGCTGGCTCACGTTCAGCCCAGTTGATTAAAAACACTTAACTTAGATCGGACGGGAGTTTTTGAGTAGCACATCTGCTTCCCTAGACCTGTACCTCCATCTCTATCCTTTTAGCCGAGAGATTTAGATAATTATTTGAAGTTTGCTCGCAGAGAAGATACCCCCAGGTATCTTCTGCAAGCATCGCCGGGTGTTCCAGTGGAGCCTTAGGGTTTCCACACTGCAAATCCTGTATTCTGCCATCCCCCGTAGCTTGTATCTGATGGTTTGAAAATGCAGACCTGACTGAGGAGACGGTTCTTTGCTTTTCTTTTTTAGGTAGAGTGCGGAGCTTAAGTACGTCGCTTTGGTCGCTGACGCACTTGACTGCCCTGCACCTCAATGACAATAACCTTACTCGCATTCCACCTGATATTGCCAAGCTTCACAATCTGGTTTACCTGGATCTGTCATCCAACAAACTCAGAAGTTTACCAGCAGAACTAGGAAACATGGTGTCTCTCAGGTGAGAGAAATTATTCCGGTTAACTTCTCAAAAACCTGTATTCTGGGATTGGGACCGAGAATTTTATTTTACTTTCCATTCTTGTATTTAAAATAATTCCAAAAAATGCAAGATTGGTACAAAGCTTCAGTTCTGATAGTTACTTTTCGGTTCATTACCCTTCTTTTTGGATCTCTACAGATACATGTCTGCAAGCTATGTAGTCTTCTGCTCTGAAACATTCTTTAAGACTTGGTGATTGCCTGCTGTTTAAATTCTCCCTGATTTATTTTTGTGGTTTGGGGTTGTTTCTGTGGCTTTTTTTTTTTCCTAATTAAAGCATTTCGGTTGTGTTTTCAAATGGGAAGATTGACATATCTTTCCATAATACAAAAAAAAATTCAGGCTGCAAAGTGTCATCTTTGAAGATGAGCAGCATATAGCACTTTAGGAGTTTTCCTCTGAAGTGATACTCATCAAAAGTGTTTTTGCATTTGCTGCAGGGAATTGCTTTTAAATAACAATCTGTTACGGGTTTTGCCTTATGAACTTGGACGGCTCTTCCAGCTACAAACCCTGGGTTTGAAAGGTGAGTGAGTTCTTCACAGTTAAATATTCCTAGGAGTACTCTTGAATTACCGAGGGGGCTGGGCTCGAAAGCTTTGTGTGTTACCTCAGCATTTTCTTACCGTTTATTTCAGACAGTAAGCTTGTAGCAAAAATGGCCAAATGGTTTGGAAAACGAT
The DNA here is from genome assembly GCA_011801015.1 of Ardeotis arabs. Classification (NCBI taxonomy): domain Eukaryota; kingdom Metazoa; phylum Chordata; class Aves; order Otidiformes; family Otididae; genus Ardeotis; species Ardeotis arabs. The sequence continues at coordinate 19,871 of JAAGAY010000196.1, read as the reverse complement.
GCTTTTCTTTTTTAAGGCTAGTAAACTTCCTTACCAGCCTATTTCAAATCTGAGGATAGGTAAATAAACCCTTTAACCTACTATATTATCGATTGGGGTGAGCCAAAGGGAGAAAGTCTGTGTGATAGCTATTTCTATAGCATCTCTTACGGTGGGACTCTACAGTTCCCAGTTAAGCAACCTGAATATCTTCTGAGTTAATTTGTCTGCTCTCATTACGGGAGATTTTCTTTGGCTGCAAAGCCTCAAGAAAGTCAGGCAGCTAATCACCCAGTTGTTGTTTTGTGCCCTTGGCAGGCAATCCTCTATCACAAGATATTCTCAGCCTCTACCAGGATCCAGACGGAACTCGAAAGCTACTGAACTACATGCTTGACAATCTAGCAGGTGACAGCCCTACAAGTCTGATGGACAGGAGTGGTTTAAAAGCACGCATTTCTGACAGTATCTGCTGCTAAAACAAGAATCTGAACCACTGAAGGGAGAGTATTTTCTAACGGCTTTTGCGTTTGTGTCAAGGGGGCCGGGTCGTGCACACAAACACACGCTCGCCCGCACCGGAAGAGGTTGACATACGTTGCTCAGCTTTTCCTCTGATACCATGCTACAGCCAGTTGTGCCCACTGTTCTGTTTGAAACCCTTCAATTACCAACAAAATGCAGCATCTTCCTTGCTGAAGCCCTTTTGAGATACTTTCCAGTGGAAATTATAATCCAAACGCAAGCAGAACGTCCAATTTAGGTGCAGAAATATCAATTGAGAATATCCATCATCTGACTTAAATCCTGCTTCGTGGTTCTGTAACTGAGCTTTCTGTTTTGCCACTTGATGTCTACTAAGTTACAGCACTACAGGGATGATGGATATAGGGAGAGGTTCTTGGAGGAGGGGAGTACAGGATGTCTGAACCACTTCGACATTTACCTCTCCTTCTTCGGCAGTATGTTCAAGGTGCAAGGGTATTTCGGTGGCGCTTCTAGATTTGAAAGCAAGAGACAAAAATAGTCATGAACCTTACACTGACAAATTTGCTCTTACTCTAGCTAGCCATTTAAATGATTTTTGCCTCTCCTGGAGTGTAAAAAGACTTGGGGAGTTGGGCTTGCAAAGCACAGCGTGGAACAATATTGTTCAGTTGTCGCTTTGACTTAGAAATTGTCACTTACAAATATAAACCCTGAATTAATCACGGTTTAATTTTTTCCTAGTTCATCCAGAGCAGCTGCCTCCAAGGCCATGGATTACTTTAAAAGAACGAGACCAAATTCTGCCCTCAGGTAAATCTGTGCTTCTTTTCCCTATATTCACACAATGATGCGCTGAAAAACTTTTCTTTGGCTTTATTTTCAGAGAAGACTTCAGCCTTACATGGATCAGACTGAAAATAGCAATTTGTACTAAAACAAATAACATATGGCTATGCTGTAAATATCCATTTGTAATTTGAGTGGGATGCCCATCATTCCTTTTCCATTACTGTTCCAGCGACTGATGGCCAAGCAAAAGAGCTTTTTTTTTTAATTAATTTCTCACAAATAGTAAAACTGTAAAATAACTGCGTACAAACGCCATGGCCACGCGCAGGCTGGCTGAAGCGAGACTTTGCGAAGCCCCTACCTGCACCCAGCCCGTGAACTGAAGTCAGTTTAATGCCCTCTGTCGTTGCTTTTGGTAAAGTGCAAGAGGCAGGATTTCTTCAGGCTGCCCGAATCCAGTGGCTCCTCTTCCCTTGCGCATCCTGAATATGGCCCTCAAAAAGCATCCGTGACCTTGTGTAAAGAATAAAAATGCTAACTTAACTCGGTTGTGCGTTAGGCAGGCTAGTGTGGCAGTTAAGCTCATCTGTCACTTTTTTTTTTTTATATTAAACAACAACAAACCGGAAAAAAAAAAGGAAGAAATGGAAAACACCAGAAGTCCTGTAAGCCACAACAACATTAAGTTCCGCATTTCTGTTTCAAATTCCCTTACAAATCGGTATCTCAGCGGAGTTTTACAGCCATCGGTTTTATTTTTTTAAGTCAAACTTCCTGAACAGAAGCAGAATTCAGAAGTCATTAGAAAGCACAGTGTTAGGCAAGTGGGCTGTGGAGTATTTCGCAGTAGAAACTGCGACAAGCCAAACGGTTTTTGTTATAAAATCGAAACAGCTGACCAGCGGAAATCATCTTTGACTACGAGTATTAGAAAATAGAGCTGTGGGGCAGCCTCGGAGTCAAACCTCACTTTTTTCCCTGCAGATATGAGTAATATTTTCTCAGTGGCATGGTGCTAGGATGTTGCATTTTCCTGTCTTTTTTAATTGGTGAAAAATCGAAGGGAGTAGAGATGTTTGTGTGTGACAGAAGCGTGTTTCAAGTTGAATTATCTGATGAGCTGCATGCTGACTTCTTTCTTTTTTTAAAGAAATGGGACCAAATAATATATTAGGTGCTTGCTTATTTATGACTTCGTTGCTCCTTCTCTTCCCTGCCCTCGCCCAGACCTCTCTCTCCCCCTTAGACTTGCCAGACACAGATAAAACTTGATACAACTTAGAAATGTTGTACAGGTGCTGGGAAAAGTACACAAACGTTTTGGGATCGGATTGCCTAAAAACGAAGCATCCTAAAGCAGCCCTTCTCTCTGAGGCTCTGGCATCCTGACATAGTAACAGCTTCTTCAGCAGCTTGGTGTGGATTTTGTCCTGGGACTGTACAGGTCACTGAAGCCTACAGTTGCTGTTTCGAGGCACCTCATGCAATAAGTGCTGGGGTTTGAAACGGCTGCTGCTTCCCCTCTCCTTACCCCCACGTCCAGAGAGAGACTGTTCCTCATGGCTGCCTACCCCTAGCTCTCCCCTGCCCTCGAAGGTAATCAAGAATTGCCTGCAAAATGGGATCACGCTGCTCTGTTACGCAGGTGACACCACCATTTTGGTAGCAATGCTGATTTTTTTTCAGGAATAGTTTAGCCTTACATGGTAACTGCTGGCTCAGCAGTGGAATAAGCCCACTGCCTTGTGTTCGTTAGCCACTCCAGAATAGATCATGTAAGATTCAGTGTTGTGGCTCAAATAAGTTCAAGTTCAGCATTTGTAATCTTCAGAGGCTGATAACCATTCCCTTTCTTTCTTTCCTTTCAGCTTCATTCACAGTTATGTGTTACAATGTGTTGTGCGATAAATACGCCACCCGGCAGCTCTACGGCTACTGCCCATCTTGGGCACTCAACTGGGAGTACAGAAAAAAGGGAATAATGGAAGAAATCGTCAACTGTGATGCAGATATCATTAGTCTTCAGGTAATTGGAAGAGAACTATCTTTTTCATCAGAAACAGAAAATACTGACTTCTGCCTTTAGAACAAAACCACCATATTCACCTGCTTGCTAACAAATTTTGGGACTTACCAAGACAAGCTGTGTGCGCAGCTCCTTGTTTACGCGTTGGCTTGTGTTTTATGAAACGAGACAAAGTGAGTGAGAGAAAATTAGCTAAATTAGTAGGTAATTTGCACTGGAAGATCTGGGTCTTTCCCCCCTCGGATAAGCATCCTAAATATTCTCCCTCTAGGTGTGTGGGGTTTACTGCAGAAGGGGAGAATGTAGCTATAACCCCAAATGCCACTGTTCCTAGTCCATTCCTGCTTGGTACAGAAGTTAGTCTCAAAAATATTCTCATTAGACTCTCGTAGTGACAGTTAAATACCAGCTGTCATTGGTATGTGTATCCTGCTATGGTATTAGACGCTTATTGCTGATATTTAGAACGGTTGAACGCCTCCGCCTTTCAACTGATCTTTCATTTTTTAAAGCAAGTTCTGGTAGGCAGAAAATCTCGCACAAGAAGAGAGTAGTTACCTTGGTCTGAAAACCTGAAGAGCTCAACCTCTGAAATCCTCTTGGAGAGCAAACGTTGCTGCAAAGAGAATGTATTGTTACGGAGCAGCGAGAGACCCCTGTGCCAAAGAGCTCTCCAGATTAAATATTAATTGCTGCTGGATATCTATTCGCCTCTCAGAAGCTTTACCCTAGAACGGTATCCACCTTCAGATGTCAAAAATATCAGCTGTAATCTACTGCTGTTCAAAAGGCACCTGTCACTTCCCTTTTGGGGAGATTCCGGGATATCCAGGAACGCAAATCTCTTTCCAGCAGGCCATTAATCTAGCCAGTGACACGATTTGTGCAAACAGAAGCTTTTGGCTTTGGTGGCTGCAAACTGAAGCGATGGGAAGGGTTTACCTGACTTTGTTAGCCTGAGGTATTTGTGTTCAATTCCAGGAGGTGGAAACAGAGCAATACTTCACCCTTTTTCTGCCAGCCTTGAAAGAACGAGGATACGATGGATTCTTTTCTCCAAAGTCACGTGCCAAAATCATGTCTGAGCAGGAGAAAAAGCATGTGGATGGCTGTGCAATATTCTTCAAAACTGAAAAGTAAGGGGCAGAAGCAGCTTTTCAAAATTAAATTAAAACCAGCTTGATTTAGGTCTGAAAGTTTTCCTGTCTCAGGGTGCATGGTAACCAAAGTACTGTGCCTTTTGCTGCTCTACTTGTGGCAGAATCCTTCAGCTTCTTTCAAACTACGAACAAAGCTTTCTCTTCAGAAACGTGGAAGTTGCAGGAGAGCTAGCGTGAGTAAAAATTTACATGTCTCGTGTGTGCATTTTTGGCAGATCTACTAAATACCTCATGTTCTCTACAAACTTCTGCCTGCCTTAACAGAAGTTTCACCCCACTAATAATCTTTCAAGATCTATAAGCTGTCCTTCAGGTATTAAATCTTCAGGTACTACTGCCAAAGGATCACAGAATATTTTCTGCTTTTATGAATCGAAATGTTACGTTAGTGAAATACCTGATCCAAACAGTTCTGCTACACTAAAAGCATCGAACTATTGAGAAGGGAGGAGAGGTGCTGGCATTCACGCGTCTCACTTGTGTGAGCCGCTCACGGGTTGTACCGCACCGAGTGTCCCTCTGAATATTCCCTCAGAACAGTTTTCAGTAATTAGAATGGAAGTTGTGCAAAGCTTTAGCTCCCTGTCGGAGTTTTCATTGCTTCCAGAAACAAAAATCCACCTTTCAGATCATGTACACAAACAACTCAACTGGTTGGAATAGAGGAAGTGTGTGAAAACAAACAACTGAGGTGTTTCAAACCTTCAGTACTAACAAGGATATATATAGAATTGGGTATTATGCTGTGGTGCTCTCAGTTAAAAAACAGACAAAAGCCTTTTTTTTTGCCATTAATGCTTTTCTAAAAATAAATTTTAAGATGACAAAACAAAACAAAACAAAAAATTTCCATAGGTGGCCTTCAGTTTGTCCTGAAGCAAGGCATTTTTGGGCATCCTACAGCTGGAAAGCAACTAAAAGCCAGTTTGACAGAACCAGTGGTGGTAGCTCGCGGTTTGAAAGAAGCTGGAGCGCAGACAGAAACCGTGCCCTTTCACGTGGCTGTACGGCACGTGTTCACATGCCGTTCCTTTTCGTTCATCAGGTTTACGCTGGTGCAGAAGCACACAGTGGAGTTCAACCAGGTGGCGATGGCCAATTCGGAAGGCTCGGAAGCTATGCTAAACAGAGTGATGACGAAGGACAACATCGGAGTTGCCGTGGTGTTAGAGGTGCACAAAGAATTATTTGGAGCAAGTGAGTACGACCGTGGTTCTCTCACGGATTTTTACCCGTGGTTGTCGGTAATGTTCAACTTGTATTTCCAGCTCTCTTTTTCCCCTTGATCGAACCCTTCCAGCCCCCCCCAGTGGTTATATGACAGTGCTAACGTGCTGGCAGGGAAAAATGAGATTATCAGGTATCTTTTCATGCCACCTGATTGACTGACTCTCACATTTTCATGACATTTGATCAGATGCAGTAGACAATTTCAACATACTTTAAATTGCCACCCTGCTCTGTCTGCGTGCTCGGTTTTTTGATCGCCGGTTTCCAGCGTACCCTCCAAAGGAGCAGAATGTCTCGATCACAGAGCTGGAAGGAGCTGCCTGGGACTTCTTGCCTCATCTTTCCAAGTACTCTTTCTCCGATAAAGAGTAAAACCCAGCTCTAGCGATGGGCACCAGCCAGGTTCACGCTGCATTCCTTGAAGCAGGTTGGAGTTTTGTCCCAAGGGAACAATTTGCTGTGCTGTGGCAGCTGAGAGTCAGGAAACTCCCTTGTGCCTTAAATACTGCGAAGCGGTGCATGCTCAAGTGATGACCGCTCGAGCAATAGAGGAGAAATGCAGTTGTACCTGTGTCAGATTTTGCTGGCTATTTCTTTCCTGTACTGGAGAGATTTAGTCACGTAACATAGAAATGCTGCTGATTTAGAAAGGAGTATGGTTCAGGTAATACCTTTTTTCCAGCAACACAAGCACATCCATCGGCCAATGCGTCCGGCCCGGAGCCCTCAGCAGCTGAACCCTGAACGTTAACGGGGGGGATCTGCCGTATCCGCACAACCAGCCTTCCGCTGATCACAAGGCCTTTGTTTATCCAGGTATGAAATCACTTCACGTGGACAAGCAGCTGCTCATTGTGGCCAACGCCCACATGCACTGGGACCCCGAATACTCGGACGTGAAGCTCGTTCAGACCATGATGTTTGTCTCCGAACTGAAAAACATCCTGGAGAAAGCCTCAAGCAGGCCCGGTAGCCCAACAGCAGATCCTAACTCTATCCCTCTGGTGCTGTGTGCGGATCTCAACTCCTTGCCTGATTCAGGTGAGACTGGCCTGGGCTTACTTTTTAACTTACATTTTCAGAAGGTTTGAATCCTCTTTCCCTCCGAGGGCGACGGGGTGGTTCGCGCTTGCCTGGGTCGGTGTGGATGAAAGCTTTCTCAGCAACCGTAACCGCTGTCTTTTGAAATCTGGCTGAAAACAATGCAAGTCCTCCGGTTGAGCAGACTGCGTTTCGGGATCAGTTGTACGCTCCAGAAAAGTTGGTTATGCCTAGAAAGATGTAGAAGAGCACAGATAGATCACTAAATAAATAGCAGCAGTAAGAAGTAGGAAAGACGCGAGTTCATGATGTAACACAAAAACTTTCTAAGGAGCCAGGTTTGCTGTAGTAATCGTGACGTTCAGAGCCGTGCTATCAGGTGTACGTACGCAAGCTGCCTCTCTAGCACCCCTCACACGCGTACTCGGTACACGTACTATGGATTTACCGCGGTCCTCCAAAAACGGGGTCAGAACCGCTGGAGCGCCTCGGTTTTCTGCCAGCCTGTCAGAGAGGCGTGTACGGCTCAGATGCTGCCGAGCCAGCTGCCGAGTAGGTTTCCCCTTAGATGAAGGGCTCTTTTCCAATCTCCGTGGGGGTTTATTGGTGTTTTGGTTTTTAACTCTGAGGCCAACGTTCCCCGAATGTTGTATTTTAAAGCAGCTCCCCGAATTCCTTCGCAAACAGGTGTAGTGGAGTACTTAAGCAATGGCATAGTAGCTGACAACCACAAGGACTTCAAGGAGTTGCGTTATAACGAGTGTCTCATGAACTTCAGCGGCAACGGAAAAAACGGGGCTTCTGAAGGAAGAATTACGCACGGCTTCCAACTCAAGAGCGCCTACGAAAACAACTTGATGCCTTACACCAATTACACTTTTGATTTCAAAGTAAGCAGCGATTTTTCTGACGTGGCAGGCATTGACCTGGTCTCCCCAGGATGCCGTCTTACTGTTCTGACCGTGGGCTGTCTCTCCCTCTTTTCCTGTACGTGTTCCATCACCGGTTCCTGCGCTCGCTGGACGCTTTTCCTACCGCGCACCAATCCTTGCTTTGCCGGTGTTTTTAAGCTGCCGACCTGGCTCTGGCCGGTGACTTAACGAGAACGGATGCAGCACTTGGACGGCAAAACGCCGCGCGCGTTTCTTACCCCCGTTCCAGCGCTGCGCCTCTTCCCGTGCATCGCGGCCAGCAGCCGGTCGAGCGCAGGTTGCGCGGAAGCGAAGTCTGTTCTCACTCTCGTGTTTCTCTTTCTCCCCAGGGTGTGATTGACTACATTTTCTATTCCAACACTCACATGAACGTGCTTGGTGTCCTGGGGCCTTTGGACCCTCAGTGGCTGGTTGACAACAACATCACTGGGTGTCCACACCCTCACATCCCTTCAGACCACTTCTCACTGTTAACACAACTCGAACTCCATCCGCCGCTCCCGCCTCTTGTCAACGGCGTGCACTTGCCGAACAGGAGGTAGTGGAGCCCTGCCCCGTGGCGGGCACGGATCTGTCGTTACGGACCTGTACAGTTGTAAATCAAAGTGTATCGGAGTGAAGTATGGCCAACCTTAAGATGCTTCTTCAAGCTCCTTTCCTTACGTGTTTGATAGGAGATTTTGCACATTTTGGTGCACGTTGGTATCATTTGGCACTAGGGCTGGAACCAAAGTATTATTCCCTTTCCAGGTTTTTAATTTAATTTAAAAAAAAAAAAAAGCAAGCTTTTTCTTTTCAGTAGGAAGCTGCACTTATAAATGGAAATACGAGTTTCAAAACTTGCGTCTTAAGGTATTTCAAGAGAATGCCTTTTTCCAGAACGTGGCAGAATGAGCCAACCTTTTAGGAGAGAGAAAAACAAAACCAGAAATGCTTGTTTTGTGGGAAGAATATTAGAAATACTGTTTGTTTAAACCCAAAACGGAGACTGAACTCTGCATCCAAAATAAATTTTGCACATTAGCAAAGCACTTAATACCTGACTATAAGTGATTAGCAGTGTGGCCCTGCCCCTCATCTCACTAATATTAGAAAACCAAAGAGAGCTTGAGATCTGTGACTAAATTCGAGGTCTAAATTCTCCTGAGGTGATTTCTGGGGGAGATTTCGCAGGGATCCCAAGGACCGCTGCGAAACGGAGCTGCCGCTCCGCTCCGGCAAGCCGGGGAGTCACGCTGTTCAGCAGCGCACTTTGGGAGCAGGACTTAGACGCGGTAAGAAATTGCACTTGAAGCGAGCCGTTGCAAGCTTTGGGGTTCCGGGTGAATAAAGAATTTGCAAATCCGTCCTACGTTCCCTTTTCCGAAGTTCGGTTGCAAAGATGGGAAACTGGGGATTAACCGCTTAAGCGTGGGATACAGGAAAAAGCCGCTGGAAAGGACCTTCCTCCCGTCTCCGGAGAGCACGCGGAGCGGCTGTCGGCAGGCTTTTTTTTGGGGGAGCGCGCGGTGGGAGCCGTAGTCATTCCTTGGATTGTTTTTCCTGACCCTAGTTGCCAAATAGCCATCACACTTTGTTAATAATCTTCCTTTTCTGTTGTCGGTCAGGGTCGAATTAAAAAGCTGCTGGTTCTTTCCCAACTGTTAACGCTCTTTGGATGTGTTGGAAATCCTTTTTTTTTTTTTTCCTTTCACGCTCTAGGTGGCCAGTTCAAAACCTTGTGCCTCGAGAGGCGCTAAACGTAATACAATCCTCTGAAAAATTGGTTGGCTGCTTCATGTTTAAAAGAAAATGGCACAGTGATAGGAAAAGGTCGTGTCTGTGTTTTTAAGTTTTTCTTTATTCTGCTTTTTTGCTGCTATAAGATTTTCTTGAATTTATATTTTAAAACTTTTCATGCACTTTACTGTTTCTAGTCTCAAAAATGTGATATTTTTAATAAATGAAAAAATTTTCCATTATGTGAATGACATTTTTAAGCAGATCGATAGCCTATATTTATGTCTCATTCGTATACTTTAAAAAAGTCAAATTTAAATTGTGAAATTTAAATACTAAGGAGCCATCTTCTGTCTTGCAGAACTGCTAAGTCAGGCTGTTCCTCTACTCTTTGATTAAACATTTCCTTTGTTGTTTTATACATAGGAAATTATCCCTAGGGGAAAAAAAAAAATAATTAATTGGATTTAGAGTAGAAACTGTGCCCTGACTCTTGTTGGGGGCCGGGGAGGGGGGGTGTGGGACAGACAGCAAAAATCGGTTCAATGAAACGACAACTCCCTTTTGTAAGAAGTGCCTAAAAACCGGAGGCGTCACCTGTTGTCGACTGTAAATTGGAAGCGATCAGAGCTGGGTGAAAATCCTGCAGTGCGATTGCTCTGCGCAGCACCAAAAAAAAATGAAAAAAACCCAAAAAACTCTTTCTAAACCGACAGATTTTCCTCTAGGTGCAGGTATTCTCTTAACATACCTCGGCGTCTGCCACCTAGCCGTCGCAGATAAACTGCGAAAGCGATTGGAGAGCATAGTACTGGAAAGTAGAATAGCATGAAAAACTTAATTTTGTGGACATCACCTTTCTGTCATCAGCTGCTGTATCATTTTTGGAGGGGGGCGCCTGCTCTGGAGGTGCGCGCTACCAAACCCGCTCCTCCCTCTCCCGCGCGCGCGCTAACTAGCGAGGTGAGCAATATTTCCTACCATACTTCACTCCCAATATTTTTTGAGATGTTTGTATAAAATGGAATTTAAAATTCACCTATGATTGTATATGAACTGCAGAGGAGCCCATTTATTAATAAAAATCAAAACCAACACCAATCTTTTGTAATAGCTGGGTGGGGGAGGATGGGGATGAAAACAAAAAGCCAAAACCCACCTGGCAAACCTTGTAAAGCGCTGCCGTCGGACTCGCCTTTGCCGTCTGACCCACCGAGGCGTGCTGTTGCGGGAAGGTGTTCCGTTGGATTTTCTCTGCTGCGAAGTGCACTTCCCACCGTCCATGACGCTGTGTGATTTTTTAGAATTATTTGAACAGATGTTGCACAAAACCTCTAGATTTGACAAAAAGCGTAAAAGTCTTGTTGATGTGTCAGTGGATGCGGGTAGCTGGGGACGCGTTTACCCACCTTTCGCGTGGCTGGCTCCCTCCTCCTTTTCCATGTTTTCTCCTTCCCAGGCAGGAGCAGTAAAGAGATTGCGCTTTTTTTTTCCCCGCCGAGCAGAAACGCGGCTCTCCGTAGCGATTTTCTGCGGTAAGAAGAGCGAGAGCGGAGAGCAGGCAGCCGCCAGCCTCGCGCGCAGGATGAGATCCCTTTCTGCAAACGTAAGAACCGTGCAGATGGCAACGCGCATTTTCTTCTGGTGCAGCTGGAAGCTGACGGTAGGGGGTTTTCCAGGGGAGAGGGAGTAACACAAAGCAAAATATCCCTGACCCTCCCTATCCCTGCATCCCCTTCGCAACCGACGTCTGGGAAAAAAAAAAGCTCTAAGCCCTTCACTGCTCCTCGCCGTCTGGGTTTGCTTCCAAAACTGTGGTGCCTGGTGTCAACGCCTAAGCAACAGCACTGCCTAAAGCAAGCAGAGAAAAACAAATCCAACACTCTTCTACAAGCAACTTTTTAAAATTCAGTATGGTGAATCTGTTAGATATGGGGTTTTGTGTGTGTGTATATATATATATAAAAAAAAAAAAAGAGAATTTTGTACAATGTAGCTGAATATTTTGGTTTCCTTCTTTCGCTGTAAGGAGCGTGAACATTTGCGTTCCGCACGCTGAAGTCAGGTGTGGCACAACGGGGCCCGAGCCCAGCTCTCCTTCCCGTTTGCCGCGTTAAGAGCTCTTGACGTCCCGTTCCAGCCTTTGTTGAGGAAATGTTTCATTTCATCATAAGCTTTCTCTGTCTGTCGGATGCCGCTCCTACTTAGTCTGCGGAAACATTCAGAAAAGGTCTCGTTAGTCCCGAGTCCTCGCTGTTCCGTGTTTTATAGACTAGAAAGCCAAAATCTTTGACTCTCAGCCTTTTGAGGAGCCCTTGCCACTGACCTAATGCAGCTTTCAAAACCGCACCGTGCTCTTCAGCGTTCAGGTAACGCTGCGGATGCCTGCTGGTCTCCCTCCTCGCTGGCTTTGCTGCCGAGGCTCCTAAATCCGCGTTCGCTCTCTGGGGCTCCCGAGGGCCGCTTCACAAAGGTGCTGAGCATCTGCAGCTCCCAGTTAATCCCGAACATTGGACTTTTGCAGACTGGTTTTCTGCAGCTGGCTCGTGAGACATCAGGTCCAAATCACGAGTGAGAATTCGAGACCTCAAAGGTTCCTGTCGCTTCTTCCTCTGGGGTTGGTTTTGGTCAGGTGGCGAGGGGGAAGCCGAAAAGGCTTGGTGAAATCCAGTTTCTCTGTTAATTGAGAAGACAGGTTGGGGAAGCACGTTAAGGAGTCCTAGAGCAGGAGCGCAGCAGTCGCACCTTGGCGCTAGGGAGCGGGAGTCGGAAGGGGCTGCTGCTCCTTACCACCCAAAGTCCGGATTGAAGCCCAGCTACAGCAGCAGTTCCCTCATTCCCACAACGCATTTTCAGCTTCTGGCGCCAAAACCTTCCTTGGGCGTGAAGCCTGGCGTGGCGGGGTGCCGTGAAAGGTCCTTTAGCGCTATCCAAACCCAGCCGACAGACTGCACGAGAACTAACAAACACGTGATACGCACCCTCCTACTGCTTTAAAAGGGAGTTTGGTCACAAACAGCGGTTGTCCTCTCCCAGCGACCTCAGCTTTACACGTCATGACCATTCCTCTGTTCTCGCCTTCTGCACAGAGGTTTTTCTTGTAATGGCAGTGAGGATCTCAGGCCAGATGTAAGCCCAAGGAAGGACTCTCTCCCTGTCCTGTGGGGAGATGACTGACGTAAGCGCAGCCTTACCTTCCGCGCTGGAACGCTAGGCAGCCGCAGATCGTTCCGCTGAAACCAGGCTGTCAGCAGTGAAGAGCAGCAGGTCGTTGTCCCGCTTGGTCACTGCAGAGGTGCCGTGTTCTCCTGGGCAGCCTTCACAACCCCGGCTGCCCGGTGGGAAGAGCAGCGTACGCAGAGTCGCTGAAGTTCACCTTGGATTCAGAAGGTTTCGGCACCAAACACGCGCACTGAAAAACTGCGCCTGCTTAATTTTGCGTCTCCCGAAAGGAGGCCAAGTGCTTGGCCGTGGAGGGGTTTTACCCAGCGGGGCAGAGGACCTGATTTGTGAAGGACCAGAAAAGAAACGAGCCCTAGCTGCAGAGAGGTTTGGGGTTTTCTGACAGACGCTATTATTAGCCGGGTCTTTCCATCTCATAGCAAGGAAAAGCATCTTGCAGTATGCGGATCATCAGTTTTTTAATAAGATTACAGAAATACAGTCACGTACTCTCCCCTTCTCACCCTTCTGCGTTCAAAGGTGACACAAACCCTGAGAGAACCCGGTGGAAACCCTTCATGCCTTGAGTCTTTACGCCAAGCATCAACCAAGAACACACTTTAAGATTAAAAATTATTTTAGAAGGAGATTGTAAGGCTCTAGATCCAGGCAGAGTCCTAAGTGATATACTGTCTTCTCCTGTCACCTACTCTTTGCACCGACCCCGGGTTCGCTTTTCCTCCAGGAAATGAGAGCAGGGATGAAAACCGGTGCGGATGAGGCGGGTGCAGGCATTGCGCAGTCAGAAAAGGGACAAAATGAACACCTTCGTCCTAAGAAAAATGATTTGACTGTGTGAAAAGGTATTCAGAGGTGACAAAGCTCGCTGGTGCAGCTGTGCTCAAGGGCGACAAACATCAGGAGCACAGATCTGAAAATGAGCGTGAGGATAGAGAAACGCTCGAGTACTTGGTACTTCAGAGCATTTTAAACAGCGCTGACGGCAAAGCCCGCCGAGTGGTGCGACTCTCTCTCTTTTTTCCCTCCCCCCTTGCAACCGTACGGTGCGTTCCGCTTGCAGAACCTCTCACCATTCGCGTGGTGGAGGTCTGAGCGATCCTGGTCGGCGGGCTTACCCTCTTTGTTACACGGTTCCTCCAATTCCGGCGTTTACCGAGTTTGCATTTGTCTGTATTTGTCTCTGTTCCAAAGCAAAAAAAAAAAAACCCAACCAAAACCACCCAGCCTCACGGTGGCTTTCTTTACAAGTGACACGTTACATGGCTTGGGCTTTGTTTTCCTTTTCTAGCGGTCGCATCGTGTGTTTGCTTCCCAAGCAGTTGAAGTGTTTCTGTGCACCACGGCAGCTGAACACACCCTTAACTCTTCACCTCACAGGCGGGACCGGAGCAGCGGCCATGGGAGCCCGGCTCCCCCTCCCGCCCCGTGGCACAGCGGTTATTTTGGGAGGCCGGGGGGTTTTTAGCTGGATTCTCTCTCGGGTGTTGTCTTTGCAACCGCAAGGTCCTGTCCCTCAAAAGACGGAAGCCCAGGTGGGGAGGGGGGAAGCTGCAGTGTCGCTCCCAGGCGGGCGCACACTGAAATTTTAGGGGGGTTTACATCTTGTTTTATGAAAAAAGTGGCTTTGCTTTAAACCAAGAGCGTGCTCGGCTCCTGGCTGGGGAAACTGCTGCTTGTGGAGGCCAGAGCTGCTGCTGGCCCCCAGGGCAGCTCCGCAGCACCCTGCCTTCCCCAGCAGCCCCAACACCAGGACAGAGTACCTCTGCCATGCAAAAAAAGCTTGGGAAATTTTGGCACCAGCCCTACACACAGTGCTAACAGGAGCAGCAAGCTTCAATTCAGACCCGAGCAAAAAAAAAATAAAAAAATAAAAACTTCATTAACTTGCTTATTTCACATTTCCTGAGAGAATAAATACGAAGAAACCCTCTCTCCAGCTCTCTCCTTTCCATTTACAAGAGTATTTTTTTTCTGTCCCTTTGAAAAATCTCGTGTTTTGGAGAAAGTGATGTGCCACACTCCAATTCCCCCCCGCAGTTACACTTGGCAATGAAAAAAATCACTGAAAAAGCAAATTCCCATCGAGCGCGGAGTGAGGCAGGGGGGAAGAGCTGCTCCCCTGCACAGCCCCGGCCCGGATGAAATAACAACGACCGCTGAGCTACACAGCCCCTCAGCCTTCGGGCAGCCAGCAAAGGGAGCTCCACAAAACCCTCAACTCTTACTTTTTTCTTCCCTTTAAATTTTTTTAATTTTTTTTTTTAATTTAAGCACACACACCAGCCCAGTGGAGATGGGTAGGGCTCACGCGCGATGGATAGAGCTCAATACACCTGCTTGTTTCTTCCCACCTTCGCACCTCTATTTCCTTCTGTGGGCAACAAACAGCCGCTTTGCAGCCGCTCCTGGCCACCGCCATGGTTCCTGAGAAGCCCAGGGCGGGAAGGGGGGGGACACGGGGACCGGCCGGGTGTTTCAGAGCTCGCCACCGCCCTGGGATGTGCTTTGGGCATGTGGGGTGGTGGGGTGGGCGACACAAAATTGGATTCCTTCCCTTTTGGGGAGAGTCCCAGACCTCAGACACCTCCCACCAACGTGACCAAAGCAGATTTTTAAGCGGTGATAATTTTGCGCAGGGTTGCGATTCGCACCCGCGTCGCCCCAGTCCCTGTGGCCAAGAATCACCCCGTGCCCTGCCAGGGTCCCCACGGGATGCGCGCATCCGTCCCAGGAACATGGGGGTCCTCAGAGAGCGCCTCAGCCTGGGATGCTGAGGACATTTCCCAGTATCTCCCGTCCTCGCACAACTGGGAGCCAGCACGGAGGGGCTGCCGAGCTCAGACCCCATCCAGCTCCTGCCAGCATCCCGTAGCACGACCCGCTCCTCCCAGGAGCCGACGGAAAACAGCAGGAAAACTCAGGGCAGAGCAAAGATGGCGCGTAATCCCCTCACCCCCAAAACCCCAATTTTTACACACATACATGCGGAAAGAGCTGCTGCAGCCACGGGAGGAAGCACGTTCATCCTTTTATTGATGGCGCCCGGGGCAGGCTGCCGTCGCACGCGGGAACAACGCAGGGCAATGCTGGGCATCCCAGGGGAAAGCCTTTTTTTGGGGAGAGGGGGGCAAGGTTCCTACCCCCTGCCAAAGCGCCGGGAGCAGAGCAAGCGCCGGCGTTGTGCCGTGAAACCCGACGTAGCTGGACGTGGAGGGATGGCGTCACTCCCGTCCCCGCAGAGGAGTGGATAACCGCGGCCGGTTACTTGCGAACCCGGACACAGGGAGAGACGGAGCAGGGGGTCTGCGAGGGCGCCGGCACCACTGCCCCGCTCCCCCAGCCCACCGCGCTGCCTCTCGCCGCGGCCGTGCTGCTGCTTCTTTTTTGGTGGTGCTCCTGCAGGTTTGGAAGGGAGAAAATAAATGGAAATGAAAGCAGCTGGGGAGTGGGGACAGTCCTTTGCTTTTGGGGGCTGGGCGCTGCGTACCTCTGCATCAGCTTGTAGATGAGCAGCTGGATCCAGGGAGCCTCAGGGTCCACGCACACCTTCTTGTTTTTCTTCAGGGTGAGGCTGCAGGGCGACAAGACCCTCTCAGCCCCACGCGCACCCCTTCCCCAAAATCTCTCTAACCGTGCCGCTGTCTGCAGAGAAAACCCCTCTCCCTCCCCAGCACCGTTACCAGCGCACCCCTGCAACCCGTGCTGGGAGATAGATGGGATTTTTAGGCCCTTGACCTCGGCTCCGTGAGCCACACGGGGGGTAACCCCCGTTAAAACGGGCGGCAGCGTCCCGCACAAGAGCCTGCGCTGTGCACAAGTCACCACAAGATTTGGGCTTTTTGGAGAAGGTGCGAGCGCCCCTGTACTTTTTGCACGGGTACGTGAGAAGCAATTTGCAGAAATGGGTTCGCAGGCTTCGCACTTACATGATCTCCTTCCTCCTGCAGTGAATGCCCGGCGGCGTCACGTCGATGGCAAGGATCAGCCCCAAGTTGATGACCTGGGCGGTCGATTTGATGCACTTGCACCTCATGTTGGTCAGCAGGCTCTCCAGCGACAGACCTGCGCCCGACAGCAGCCCACACCCAGGTCTCACGGGGACACCCCCCTCCCGCTGCCAGCCCCGTGCCACCGTCCCCGTGTCACCGTCCCCGTCCCCTCGCCAGCGCCGCAGGGTTGGGTTTGTCTTAAGGGGGTTTGCAGCAGTGGTAAAGCAAGGCTAATCCCTCCCGGCATAGCCTCAAAGCTTTCTTTTCATGCATATGGAGGAGGTTTATCTCCAGGGTTTCAAAATTTAACCAATATTTTACAAAATAAACTCATCACCCGCCCACCAAGCGCTTGAGTTTCATGGAGGCCTTGAAGAGAAGCAGCTTAAACCCAGTAGACAAACCCCACCCTGGTCCCAGGTCCCATCCAGCCACCGGGTTTAGGAGATGAACTCAAGCTCAAAGGTAGGCAAGAGACAAATTTGAAGGCTTAGAGGAGCCCACGCTCAGCCCCCGACGCCCCTGCCCGTGGGTTTTGTGGGGCGAGACAGCCGGGCACCCCGAGGTCACTCACCGCTCCCCGGCCCCACGTTGCTGAGGAGCAGGGCCAGGGCCAGCGCCGCCAGCAGCAGCCGCATCCTCGCCGCCCGCCCCGAGCTGCGCTGGGGTCTGCTGTTATAGCCGGCCCCGCCGGGGATTTCGCAGGCTGGAAAAAGCCGCGGGGGTGGAACGGAGCTGCCCCGCACTTCGACTTCCCTGCCGTCGCTTCCTCCCATCGCACGTGGCCCAGGCTGCCTCCTCGACAAAAAAGGCGGAACCCACCACGGCCGTCTCCTAAAACTCCTTCTTGCCTTGTGTTTCTCGGGGGAGAAACACCCGTGACCCCTACCCTGCTCCCCACCCCTGGCACTTGCTCCCCCAGCCCCCCAAGGCCCCGGCACGCCGCAGGAAGGGATGCAAGTGACGGTGACCGAGGGACCGGTCGCCAGACCTTTATTGGACCAAAGGGGCCACCCAGCACACGGCTGTGGGGCGGGAGGGTGAGGAAGCAGGGAAGGGATTTTCAAGGGCTTAAACGCATAAAGCACGAAGGAAAAAAGGGTTCAAGGCACCACGCAGCAGCACGCTCCCCTCAGCAGCGGGGCAAGGCGACAGCGGGATGGAGGAGGGGAGGGGGTCCAGGTTTGGGCCTGGCCCATCTGGCCGTCCCGCCGGCGGCGGCTTCCTCAGTGGGAAGCCTCTTTCTTCCTCCTGCCAGAAGCGGAAGGTGGGAGAAGCGTGTGAAAATGGGTCCCCAGGGGATATCCCCGGTCCAGGCGCTCGGAGCGGAGGGGCACTTACAGGTTAGGGAGGTCCTGCAGGAGTTTCTTCACCCAAGCGGCGTTCGGATCCACGCAGACCCTCTCCAGGCTTTTTAGCTTAATCCTAGAAAACGCACAGGGTTTCAGCACCGTCGCCCTTCTGCGTTGGGGGTGCTTGAGCAGCCAAACCCCCCCTGCCCATCCCATAAGGAAAAAGAGAAATGATGCGGGGAGGACAAGGGGGGAGCAGGGGGCTCGCAGCTCCCCAGAGGCACTTACACCACCTCGAGGCGCCGGCAGCTGCTCCCCACCGGCCGCACCTCCACGCTGCTGTATTTCCGCGGGGAGATGAAGGTCCTGGTGGTCTTGGCGCAGCGGCAGCTCAGGTTGCCGTTGGCTTCCAGGAGAGCTGGAAGGACACACGGCCGCGGCTCACGCACCGCCCGAAAACCCACCACCGGCCCCAAACCCTTTCTGGGCAACACATCTCCTCCCGCCCACCATCCCACCAGCATCACCGCACCCCCTTGCAAACAACCTTCGGCAGTATTTCAGCCCCGGAAACGGCAACAGGATGCCACCTCCAAAAACCTCCCGCTGCCCCCAGCACCCTCCATCCCCACACCTCGCGGCACGGGGAGCCTCACCTGCATCCCCGGGGCGGAGGGTCACCAGCAGCACCCCCAGCAGCAGGGCCACCCGCGCAGCCATGCCGACCCCATCCCCGGCCCCGGCAGCATCCCGCTATTTGAGCCGGAAAATAGGAGAAGTGAGGCGGCACGGGTGGGAGGCCCCGGGGTCGGGGTGGTTTTCGCCCGTCTCCGTTCCCTTGCTGACGGCGCTCGCTGAGTTTGCAACGCTGCTGACAAAAAGCCGCTCGGGGCTTGGCGGGGGCCCGGGCTTCCTGAAAGCGGCTCCGTTTTCCCCTTCCTGCAAAGCGGGCCTTGTCAAGTTATCCGTTGTTTCCCCCAACGCTCATTCTTAGCCCACGCAGCCGCACAAGCCGGGAGGTGTTTTGGGGTGCTTTTCTGTTCTGCGTGAGCAGATATTACTCATTTCTCCTACAATCACATTTCCCCCTGCAAGGCACATCCCAGGCTGAGCTTTGGTGGCATCGCCTTTTGCTCTTTCCCCCCGGGGCCCATTATCCCAAAACTCCGCCAAGCGCCCTCGCACCCATCCCCTGTATTCCCTTATTGCAGGAACTCGGCTTCCCGCTGGCCGTGCCGGGGCTGCCGGACCCTCACTGTCGGTTCAGGGCTGGGACAGCCCTTCTGGCTACTGCGGTGCCGTGGACAAACCTTTCCCCATCCCTGTCTCATTGCTCCCCGTAAAAGAGTTTCCATCGCGCCCGACGCGCCTGGGCGCTGCCCTCGTTCCCCACCTGTAGCTGAAATACCGCACTCCAGGGATTTTCAAACGCACATTTGAATGCCTGCGGAGCATCGGGGAAAGGGCATCAAGAGCACCAGATGCAAATAACGATAAATTCAGCTCCAGGAAGGCTACGACAGGGGGTTTATCAAAGCTCTGCCAAGTTTCTTCAAGGCTAGGACGTTTGGGGATAATACAACAGAAAAAAAAACCCAAAACCTGCATTTTATTTTGAGTTGAGCTCTCAGGGCAGGACACGCCACGCTGTGTAATAAAAAATCCAGACACGCACGCTTCGCGCCGAAAGAGTCGCAAAGTCGTTCCCACAGAAACGGCAGCAGCCCTGGCTTCACAGCCTACGGGCAAAGTCAGTAACAAATGAACGGTTCGTATTCACGCTGATCCAGGGACCGAGGGCAGGGGGAAACCCCCCCGAACCTGCCGCGGGGCTGGGGTCAGCAGCGAGCCGTCCTTCCCAGCACGGCCAGACACCAGGCTTTCGGGAAAGGGGGGAAGCGAGGGTGAAGTGAAGAGCGGCCAGGTTCGCACGCCTGCGCGTCACCTGCCAGCCCATCTCCGGGCTCTGAGCGTCAACTTCCTTAGCAGGAAACTTACTTTTTCTTCCTGCGAAAAGCAGAAGGAGGAGAAACGCGTGAACA